>SNQJ01S0045833.1:33365-64248 GCA_010110895.2 Picea sitchensis
TGTTGAGCATTAAGGAGTGTGCAAAGGGTGTACACTTGGAAAGAATTCCAAGGCTTCTTTTCCAAGCAATGAGAGAAGATCCAAGGGGATCTTGGATATTATACATTCATATGTGAGTGGGCCAATGTCAATAACATTAGTGCAGGGAATGTCATACTATGTGATGTTTATTAATGAATTTTCCAAGAAAACCTAGATCTTCTTTATGAATACCAAGGATGAGGTATTCAGTGGATTTTAGGAGTTTAGAGTTCAGGTGGAAAACCATACAGGAAATAAGATCAAGGTATTGAGGTCAGATAATGGGGGAGAGTACACCTCCAATGAATTTAAGGAATTTTGCAAGGAGGCAAGGATCAAGAGGGAGTTGACAGTCTCATAAAACACTTAACATAATGTGGTTGCAGAGAGAAATAATTACTCCATCATCACTTTTTCCAGGGCTATGATACATGACTAGGAGTTTCCTATGTTTCTTTGGGCAGAGGCGTGTAACACAACAATATATGTTCAGAACATGAGACCTCACAAGATATTAGGGGACAGGACTCTGGAGGAGAAATTATCAGGGGTGAAGCTAGAGATAGGAAATTTGAGTATCTTTGGTTTTCCAGTCTACATCCAAGTGCATGTGGAGAAGAGGACGAAGTGGGATCCTTCGAGATATAAGGGTATATTTTTGGGGTACAGTGAGACCTCAAAGGAGTATAGGATTTCCATACCATCGCAGTGGAAGATAGTTGTGAGAAAGGATGTTATGTTCGAGGAGAACTTGGCATCTATGAAATCTCAAGAGTCATTAGCAGTGATAGAGGACAAGGAGAAGCAAGCTCCAAAGGATAAGAAACAATTAGTATCTTCTAGTTTAGGGAGTAAGACTTCAGGTGGGGAGGAGGATTTATCCCCTTCCATTTATGTTAGGAGACCCATGTGGTTATTGCATACATTAAGGGATTTTTTTGAGGATATTAGCAGTGCGATCAGAGAGAGAATGCCCCCAAGGAAGTTTCTAAACTATATGGCACTTATGAGTAGCCTTATTGATGTTGAGCCTTCCAATTTTAAGGAAGCGATAGATCAACAAGTTTGGCAGGATTCCATGGTGAAGGAGTACACCTCTATCATGATGAATGATGTTTGGCACATAATTCCAAGATAGGAGGGGAAGTTATTGGTGAGTTCTAGGTGTCTCTATAAGATCAAGCATGTTTCAGATGGTAGCAACGATAAGTTCAAGGAAAGGCTCGTGGTGAGATGCTTCTCACAGAGAGAGGGAGTGGAATACAAGGAGATGTTTTCTCTAGTCGCTAGGTATGCTTCTATTCGAGTTGTTATTTCTATTGCTTCAATTATGATGTGGAGGATTCAATAGATGGATGTGAAGACAAATTTCCTCAATGTGATCATTGAGGAGGAAGTATATATAGAGAAACCGTAGGGATTTAAGATACATGGGAGGGAGTATCATGTGTGTAGGCTTAAGAAATACTTGTACATAATCAAATAGGCACCCAGGGCATGGTATTCCAAGATTGACGGATACTTGCAGAGTATGGGATTTACCAAGAGTGAGGCAGATCCTAACTTGTATTTCATACTTTTTGGGTTTGATCCACTCATCTTGGTGCTATACACAGATGATTTGTTTCTCAAAGGTGCAGAGGAGCTTATTGTAGGGTGCAAAGCAGAGTTGGCTACATATTTTGAGATGAATGACATTGGTTTGATGCATTATTTCTTGGGATTAAAGGTATGGCAAATATCGAGAAAGATCTTCCTTGGTCAAGGGAAGTACATAGTAGATATCTTGAGGAGATTTAAGATGGAGGATTGTATATTGATGGATACACCTATGGTTACCAATTTGAAGAAGGTTGTCAATTTAGATTCAAATTTGGTGGATCCTAGGATATATAGGAAATTGATAGGGTCCTTGATGTATTTGGTCAACACCAGGCCAAATATATGTTTTGCTATGATCACCTTGAGTTAGTTCATGGTGGGGTTGAGGCAGGTGTATTGGATAGCAGTGGAGCATGTGCTCATGTACTTGAGAGGTACAATGGAGTATGGATTGAGATATCTTGGAATTGATGGAGTGATGATGCAAGGAGATTCAGACTCAGATTGGGCAGGGAGTGAAGTACACAAATAGAGAACCTAGGGGTGTTGCTTCAATTTGGGATTAGTAGTGATTACATGGTTTAGTAGGAAGTATACTTTTGTAGCACTCAATTCAATAGAGGCAGAGTATATGGCAGTGAGTATAGCTAGTTGTGAAGCTATTTGGATTCACAAATTTCTTATAGGTTTATTTGATCAGGAGTTGGAGCCTACATTGATATACTGTGATAATTGGAGTTGTATCAAACTCCAAGAATCCAATATTCCATGAAATATCCAAGCATATTGAGATCAGGTATCACTTCATCTGAGACAAGATTTAGAAGGGAGAAATCAAGCTTTAGTATGTTTCCACAGATGAGCAGGTTGCAGATATTTTAACCAAGCCCTTGGTTAAAGGAAATTTTGTGTCCTTCGGGGAAAAACTTGGAGTGGTGCAGAATACCTYCCTCGCTAAGAGGGAGTATTGATGTTTGTAGCATCGGACAGGTACTTCCACAYARGTCTAAGTGTCTAGGTGTGTGTAAATYGCCCAAATCCTTCTACCTTGRTATTTTAATTTAATTAAAGGAATTATTAAAGTAAAGTGTTTTTATTAATTAGTTGAGTTTATTTAATGAAATGATAAAATAAATTAACATTTGTGAATTAAATATTAGCCATTGATCTCAAGTGAGGTGAGAAGTAATATCAATATTCGATCACTTTGGATATTACGGTTAGGTCATAACTCAAGATTATAAAAGCAAGGCTACGGTAAAGAAGGTGTAGAGAGAGATTGATTTGACATAGAGAGAAGAGAAGGGCTTTTGTTCAAGGAGATATTGGATAGGTGGAGAAGGACTTCTATCTAGAGATCAAGTCAGTGAGAAGAGAGGACAGAGACAAATACAAGTGCATTTCAGTAGATTGGATCCACAGTAGGAGGGTCGTGTCGTACAAAGTTTTATGTACAGTCTTTGTGCACATGTACATAGGTTTTAGTGGATATAGGAGCGTATAGGCGGGTTTGCTTAAGGAAAGGAATAAATGTGAAACTTTGGGATCATACAACAGACCACGATTTGCTAGTATTTGAAGGTTTTGTCTAAAGTTTTTGTATTTATCCGTGGTCCATTTTCCCAGTAAGAGAGCCCTTGTAATCTTTGAAGTTATTTGAATGATAAACTTAGTTGATGGGAAGAATATTTATACGTCTTGTGCATGAGATTTTTGGTTTCTAGTATTGCTTCTGCTATATTTATTTGGGTTAATTATTCCAGCAAGTGTATTCTATTTTGTGAGCTGCTAATTTGATTTATATCAAGAAAATCACTAGATAATAAGATACCTAGGTGTCAGAGTAGGGAAATTAAATACTATTAACTCTCCCTTTGTTTGAGTTTTATCATTGATCAACTAATACCAAAAAATAGATATATCAAAAGCCATATGTATTTTGTATGGTAAACCATGATCTTTAAATTACAAACACTCCATCTGTCTGGTTTTTGTCAATTTGAATGATTTAACCTCTGTTTTCGATACATGCAAGAGGTTTCTATTGATAGTGGAAGCTTTGGTTTATGAAGAAATTTGAAGGGCACAGTTTTTCAATTTGGGTTATCCACTAATGAATTACATTACTGAAAGATCTATTAATGCTGCAAGGGTGAGACATAAATAATCTATTCCTTCTTTCTTTTTCCTTTGTTAATAAGAAAAAGAAAATTTTTAGAGTTGGGTGGAATGTATGTTACATTGGATGGATTGAAGATTATCTTTAATATTGTGAAATATTTTTGATAAGAAAACATTATTGAGATCTCCAAAGTGGTGCTTAGTCAATCGAGAAACCTATCTTTGAATTGCCACTTTGTTCGTTTTGCACATGACTTGGTGGGATTTGAACTTTAAATATTTGAAGTGTAGCATGACACAATGTTCACATACTCCAATATCGATGAATAGATTGGTCTAGTATATGTGTTTGTCCACCATATCAATAGTCATATAAGAAAACCTAATTAAATATTTGTCTAAGCAAACCTAATTAAATCATGTGTGCAAATGTAGTTGAAGAAAAGTGGAAGGGAAAGATTGCTAGCATGAGTGCTAGAGGATTGTACAATTGCTTATTGATTTAACATCTGTATGAACATAAGCTTCATCTATGTAATTTTCCATCGAAGTATTATTTCTAGTGTTGTTACATTTTAATTTCATCTCCCTTTAGTTATTAGAACTACCCTTGTTTTTTTTCTTTATCAACATCCAATTGGTAATTCTATTTTTCTTGAATACTTTTTCAATGGTTGGAATGTTGTGAACACAATTTTTCTAATTAGAACGATGCAATAATCACATCGAGACAAATTGTGACATTTCTCTTGATGGCATAAAGTTGGTTTAATATTATATTCATTTGCGATGTTTTTTCACATATTTGTTATGTTTTTTCACATTGTTGATAAAGCATATGCCAAAATATTTTGTTTTTTGTTTTTTCTTTCTGAAATCATGACTCCGTAGACTTCATAACTAGTTTTTAACTACCACTGTAGGAAGAAACAAAGCAAGAGCATAAACAGATTGGGAAACTTGATATTGGATAATGCATAAAATACATGGGCATCGATAAATAGGTTATCACATATGTTGCTAATTGTTAGGCTAGGTATGGACAAAGTAATAAGTAGCTCCACATTTGATTGCTTTGCATTAACATGAGACATTCATAAATACAAGTTGAGATAATATTTGGTTTCATCTTCCCAAAGGTCCAAATGACTCTTCATATTCACCTAAGACTCTTAATATTTCTCCTAAATAATATTTATAATAATATTGATAAATAACCTCAATCCCTAAGGATTAGGTATCTAAAACTAATCATGGAATTTGTGAAGTAAATTATTATTCATCCTATACCAACAGGTGCTAACATAGATTTTTGGCTTCTAGCCACTTTGGGATGGGGACTAGAGTTTGCTTTGTATGCTTTCAAAATGTTCTCATAGTATGGAATTTTTTTATGTGCTTAGAATACTTGCCAACAATATACAAGAGCTCTTGAATTGAATATGGGTAACAATATCAGTTTACCTTGTTGCTTTTCAATTATATTATTATTTTCCAACAAAAAGAAATCATTTTCTCCCACCCGAATGCACATTGTCCAATACAGTAAATTGTTTTCCCTATCTAGTCTCATCCCTACAACTCATCCAGTTTAAACACATCTATGTCCTTGGAAATATGATAGCATAAATACTTTCCAACTTTAACTACCACCGTTAATTTTGTAATTTACTGATTATGACAAACATAGAAAATTTACCGCTATAGATTTCAACACTCCACTTTGCACCCACAAGGTGAACCACTGCTAAAGAAATCATAAGAGGATTTTATTTCATCGCAAAAGGGCCATATCTATCCAAGTAGATGGTCAGACAATCCCATCCTTGGAACAATCTACAATTTTTGAAACTTTCTCCATGTTGGTCCAATAATAGGGCCATGCATTCACATCCTCAACAAAATTTGCAATATATGAAACATTCTTAACATTTTATGGCACATGTTCAATATTTGAAACATTCTTAACATATTCAAACCCATGGTCAATCTCTGAAACTTCCTTAGTATTTTTTTTAATGTCTTATGCCTTGTGTTTACTATCAAAAACTTTATTTGTATTTTCCAACTTGTGTTGTTCAATATTAAAAAAAAAAAATCATCAATGAATAATCTTTCATACTTGTTTTCTTGGCCTTTAGGCTGAAATTTTTCGCACTTCCCTTTGCAACACTGCAACTCACACATAAAATATGAGAGATGATACATTATTACACACAAACAAAACTTTATTGAAATTACATTATTTGCAATACATTGTGACACCATTATATAGAAGTCACAAGTTGTTATCAGATTTATCTTATACCCAATATAGAAGGAGAGGCTGAGAGAATATCTCAACTACACACCAAACTAGGAGACTAAGTTGGACAAGATCTCTCACAACCAACTAGATATACAACAACCTATTAAATAATAGAATCATACAAATTATGTAGAGATAAACTCTACATTACAATAAACATTACAATGGCACACCACAATCTTAATAGTATGATGAATAATCCCACATTAAGTACAAGACAAGTAGGAGTTAATTACTCCAACACCCTCCCTTAATGAGTACTTATCTTGATCTCTATCGGGTATGGTCTTCATCAACATCCCTTAACCATTTCGAAATATTCCAAGCTACTAACTCCATCATGTTGTCTCTGAATCCTCGTAAATGTGTTTCTCCCAAGTTGAATTCTCAAGTTCCCTCATTGAATTCCTGAATCACGGATCTCTTGAAGTCAATTACTGGACAACAACTCACAAGCCTGTAATGTAACCTCATTAGCAGACCACTCACATGTCTTCAACAAATAATAAGGGATCTTTCCCTAGATCCACATTTCTCTGAACTAACCAGACAAGCATCCATACTGAGATTTTACCTGCAATTGATCCCTTCTAACTTTGGAAATACAATTGCTTCAAACCAATAAATTAATTCAAATTTGATTGCAAAGACTAAATAACTAGCCATCCTATGGACATACTTCCATCTACCGAGACACCTAGGTACCCAACCATGGTGCTCGTTGGTTCTCTAGGAAAATAGTATGGATACAAAATGTATCTGAGTCAATCTTATGGGACATTTCACTTCATCATAATATGATATTGGAGATTCATCAACATCATGTATTTCACAAACAAAGACAAAAAAAAATGAAACAGCGTAGTAATCCCTCACAACAAACAATCTACTCTCACCTAATCTAATCCTACATATTTACAGAGGATTAGAACTCACCTCTCTCTCATTTTCCTAGGCCCTCCCATGAAGGAGGCAAGCTTAGTCCCACTCTGATAGCAAGATGAAATATATTTTTCTAGGCCCTCCCATGAGTGAGGCAAGCTTGTTCCCACTCTGATACCAAGATAAAATATGAGAGATGAGACATTATTACACACACAAACAAAACATTATTGAGACTGAATTATTTACAATGAATTGTGAGTCCATTATATAGAGGTCACAAGTTGTTATCATATCTAACGTATTATCAATACAGAAGGAGAGTTCATTATCAAATCTAAATTATTCTCAATATAGAAAAAGAGGTTGAGAGAATATTCCAACTACACACCAAACTAGGAGACTAAGTTGGAGACGATCTCTCACAACCAACTAGATCTACAACAACCTCCTAAATAATAGAATCATACAACTTACATAGGGATAAACTCTACATTACAATAAACATTAGAATAGTACACCACAATATTAATAGTATGATGAATAATCTCACTTTAAGTACAAGATAAGTAGGTGTTAATGAGCATAGGCTAGACCCAATTAATGTCATATATATATATATATATATATATCAATTATGGATTTATCATGTGTATGTGTGGAGATGGAATTTCTTAGGGTGGGAATATAAAATGTAAAAAATATTTATAATTCAAAGATTTGATTATGCCCAGTAAATTCAAAGTTAAGATGGATATAATAAATTCTAAGTATATTAACACTAACATGTTAGACTTCCATTCACTTACTTACCATGAATACTCCATTCCATAGCACCTTACAAATGATTTTCCATTTTCACTCTACATGGCTTCGTCTCGAAAGTTTTTCCTCTCGTTTTGCTTCCCCACCATTTTAGTCATGCGCCTTTGGATTCAAAACAATTCCACTGACGAGGTGTTTACTTTAAAGAGAACAGATGTATTAATTCTTCAAGTATAGACAAACTAATTATATATTTTTATTAAAAATGGTTTAAACATTCCAGAACAATGACTTTGAAGATAACATAATATACTTGATATTTTTTTATATTAAAAATGGTTTAAATGTTTTAAATTTAAGTATATAAATTTAAAGCAAGTAAAAAATAAGGAATATACAGTTTTGTTGTTAATATTAATGATAATGATGATGATGATGATTAACATCCACTAAGACCCAATCTTTCTATTATACCTTAAGAGGGTAAATGATTAATTGCAATTCTTTAGAATTTTATTTATGTGTAGCAAAGCATTAGAGAAGCTTTCCAAGATCACCTTACTTTGTTGAGTTAAGAGGTTAGGAAGGTTGGTAGTGTGATAAATATTTTGAAAATGAGATCTAATATGGGTATAATTTGGGACAATCTAAGAGAAAGTGCTTTTTCATCTTCAACATTCTTAGTGTCCCAAAGGTGACCTCTTTTATCCCATGACATTTAGGAATTGACCAGCAACCCTAGTTTAAATATGGGCTTCATTGAGAATTTGTTCTTATCTGTAATGCTTATTTTTTCTTTACACTTGGCCATTGATAGATAAATTTGATCTTCTAGATAATTTAAAAGGTTTGAGAAACAAATTCAAAATTTCGATTTTAATTTATTTTTATTCAATTAAGTTGAAAGTCTTTAGTGATATTGAATTTATATTTGTTTTTTAATGTTTCACAGTATAAGTAAATTACAAGCATGCTTTGTACTATAGGTTGTTTTGTTTTGTTTTCATTGTAGATTTACATTCGATTCATCGTAGATCGAGTTACAAAGTTAAACAAATAACCCAAAGTCAAGTTAGGGAAGAGGGAATCCTATCATTAATCCTATTATAGATTATAACATTGAAACACCCAATCACAAAGTCAATGGTTTACATTATCACTATACTTCTTACATTGAGTTAAGATTTTGTATATTATGATTACAATATAAGATAATGAAAAATCTGAGGTATAAAATCAATTAGTTTTGTGAGGGTTTAGTCTTCATCATATCAGAGTTAAATGTCCTTGGGGAGGGGTTGAGGGGTGAGGAGCATTTGTGGGGAAATTAAACTGATGTTTCTCCTTCCAAAACTAGTTTGAAATAACAACAATGAAGAGATTCATGAGTTAAGGGCATTTTTACTTCAATTGTGTATTTATTATTTTATATTTAAATAAATAATATAATAAAATACCATATAATAAAAAATAATTAATATGATTATTAAAAATTGTGGCTGGCAGAGGTTGATGGGTTCAAAATGGAGAAGCATCTAGTAAAAGTGAATTATATCCTTACGATCCACCAACAAATTATTAAAAATGAATTAACAAAGAATGAGAATTTTAATTTAAACGACACTCCACGGTCATGGTACAACTCAACAATTTGTTATTTATAGACTAATTTTATCTTTGATCTTTACTGTGTAGTAACTAGTGACACACACTATAGCATAAGAAGTGTAGTAAGAGAACATTGGAATGCCACCCATAATACTCATAGATAAAAATAATTCCAAAAGGAATTTCTCTTTTCACCTTAACCGAATGCATTGAAGATTAGTGACAGAGAATGGGTGTGAAATCTGGGCGAGGTAACTCTCTAGCGGTTCAACTAGTTGAGTGTAGCCACCATCAGTCTGCTGAAGAAAGCCTTGTGATGGGTACTATTCTCATCACTTGTGCTCGAACAACATGGGACATTGAAGGTGCGACGCACTTGGTGCACATAGCCTGGTTTAATCACTTTAATCCCACTTCTCAGATGAATAACTACTCAATGTGGGATCTGTTTGTTTTTTCTTTGTGACATAGGTCTACGCGTACAGTAATTGACTAATATCCACAAAACATAAAGCATTGGTTAGCAAGAAATCGTAATTTGATAGACATTCTGAAAAATTTCTACTTTGAAGATGAAATCCACATGAGTTATACATATTGCTTCGATGAGAAACTCCATGTGTTGAGGCAAACTTTTGTTATTTCTTTCGCTTATAATCGCAAGTAGAAGCACTCCAAAGCTTAATACATCTTCTTTCTATGTCAATTGCCCGCGTAAGGCATACTCAGGCACCATGTATTCTCTACACAATGTCATGTACAATCAAATCCCCATATCTTAACCCTCTTAAAATTATATGATGTTTTCTCCTTATATATGAGTTGTAATTGGTTCATATCCTATAATTTATTAACTAAATTTGGGGACATGGGCCACCAAAGAGAGCACCCATCTCCCTTTGCATAGTTATTTTTATTGTAAACTTCCCTCGTTAATCCAGCTAAGCAGGGCAACTTCTAATAAATAATTAGCATGATTTTTCCGTCAGACAGTTAACTAAATAAAAAGTGATACAACGCTTGTCAGTTATAAATAAAGCATCAAGGTTTGTTGTTGTTTGTTGTAAACCAAAGATACTTGATAAAAAGGGTGTCTTCTTGTTGAAAAGACAAGAGATGGTCATTTACTTCTCAATTCCAATATTATTCTCTTTCATTCTCTACATATTTTTTATTGTGCAACGTTTTATTATTGTGTCGGTCTATTTTGTTGTTGCATTTAAAAATTTTCATATATAATTGCGGATCAATTGGTATCAAAACCTGGATCCAAGCCAACTTTCTCTCAACCATAGGATTTAGAAGAGAGGCCATCCACCAAAAATAAAAAATCTCAGGACTTTCAGTGCGCCCTCTTTAGGGTTTCCAGTGTGCCCTCCTCAGGGCTTCCAACATGTTTATCTTTCACCATTCTCCAACATCTAATGATACATCGACATCTTCTATAAACTGCGCATATAGCTCCACATCACCTATTCGGAAAGAGGTATTGATTTTCAAGTTCAATTATGTATTATTTCTAAGCATCCATCATGAAGTTCATTTGTTTGAGAGTTCTTCCTTGGACAAGGCCTTTCTTCGGGCCTTGGCTATTGAGTGTAAAGTGGCTCCTTGAATCCGCTCACCCCAACCTCGATATGAACTTTCTATTGTTGTCCCTTCTCAGGTTAGCCCTACCACCACCTTCACACCTCAAATGACGCCTTGGTTTACCTTCCACAAGACCAACTCACATGCTTATGTCGATTGTTGATCACTTCAGAACCTTCACCCCAACAAAAATCTATTTTCAGAGGTCACCCAGTCAAATTCCTCTGACACTCCTGAAGTAGTTTCTCTCAAAAATCCTATAGAAGCTTACTCATATCTAATTATGATGACCACCAATGAACACGACACATCTCATGTGCCCTTATTTACCCACAATTGTCAAAATTAGCTTGCAATTGGCGACTCTCATCGCAGACAATAGAAGCCAAAGAACCTCATCACCAGGTTTGTTCTAGGCATACAACGCAACTACTCACCCTTAACCATATCAGCTAGAATGGGTACAAAGGAAGGAATTAGATTACTTGCCTCAATGTCTCCGTTGTCAGGTGACCTTAGTTATTGTCCCTTTTTTGGGATACTGTGGTGTGTGGTGTTTCTTCTTTAGAGTGTGATGACATGTTACTTGGGATCCCCTATCAATGGAATTTGGAAATGTTGTTTATCATGCTAAATTCAATAAATACCACCTACACTGCAACATGAGGGGCCTTTTATATTCTCACCTCCTCTACCCCTCAATCCAAACAACCTATGACCAGACAAGCAGTTGTTAAACAAGTAAGTATGAACAAGTATGTTTCATTGTGTTTGGTTCGCCCCATTAAACTAGACCATATGCATCCCAACACCTCAGGACATGTCCCCAACTCCAGTACTTAATCGTTCCCCAACCCACTGGACTACCCTTGTCTTTCTCTATTGAGCACACCATTATTATATAATTTGGAAGCCTCTTTCCCAATGCCTTCGCCCACCACCTGCAGCTCCCCAAGGGTTAATGTGATAACACATAGCGATAACCGAATTGGACCCTACTCCACCTTCTATGGTTTCCTTTTGCATCTCTGACATTTCTTATGCTAAAACATGTTTTTGTTCCAATAGTCTCTACCAATAGGTTATGTACTCAAAAACAAGTGTTGGCGTATTATACACTCACAGCAATTCTCTTTTGCCAAACAAATTATTAAGAAAGCTTCAGGAAAACAGAATTCTTGCATCTTGGTATAAGCAGGGCAATAATCTGCTGAGGCATCCCTTCTTAGTTGGAGAAGTTAATTAGACAAGGTGTATTGGACACACTCGTTGTTCTTCCAAGGAGATTGTATTTAAGGGAAATGTTGAGGAATATAATGAAGCATTGGTTGATCAATATTTAGTGGGGTATTCACATCACTAACAAGAACAACACTCAGTGCAATGTTATATCCATACTTTCTCTCAACACCATCTTTAGGTAGTCCATGCGTTACCAACTACACTAGAGTGTGCACAACATAGGCCTCATAAAATTCACACAACATTGTTCTTTCACCTAGAAGCTCGTGTGTGGATCTTGTGGGACAAGCATTGATTCAAAGGAAAACATCATCGGTTGCACCCAATCAAATATGATCTTGGCATAGTTCGAGAAAGAATTGGGGAGAATGAAATGCAAATTTCCTCATTTGTTGGCGGAAGTGGGGATGCTTTCGGATCTAAATAGGGAGGAAACTTATAATAAATAACTAGCATGATTTTTCCATCAGGAAGTTAACTAAATAAAAAGTGAAATAACACTTGTCAGTCAGAAATAAAGCAACAAGTTTCTTATTGTTGCTGTAAACAAAAATCACTCAATCTGATAAAAATGGGTGTCTTCTTCTTTGAAAAAAGACAAGAGATGATCATTTACTTCTCAATTCCAATATTATTCTCTTTCATTCTGCATATTTTTGTATTGTACATGGCTTTATTATTGTGTTGTTCTATTTTGTTGTTGCATCTTAAATTTTGCATATAGAATTGTAGATTAGGACATCAAGAGATCGAACTATACAGGGAATTCTTACAAAGTTCTTGCAACTCTAGTGCTAACATGGCTCTCATCTTCTACAAAGAGTTTGGCTAAGACAAAGTCTGTGATTTTGGGTCTGTATTTATTGTCCAGTAAAATATTGCTCGCTTTAATATCTCTGTGGATGATTTGAATCTCAGACTCCTTGTGAAGATAGGCCAACCCACACGCAATTCCAACGATGATTTCATACCTCTCTCCAGTCAAGTAATTGGCATTTTGTTTTATCTACAATTATTGCAACACATATAGTAAAAACATTAGCAAGCTACATGCACAAACTGGAATAATTCCAGCATCCATGCAACAATTAAGTAGTTAAAGAGAAAGTGAGAATAAACCAAATATAATCTTGTTGAGACTACTGTTGTGGAGATATTCGTAAAATAGTAGCCTTTTAGCTTTCAATACAACAACCAAGTAATTTCAATAGATTCTTGTGTCGAACACAACTAATGAGATTTTCTTTATTCAAAAATTCATTGTTTCCTTGCCTTGACCTATATTTTGTCATTTAACTGCAACCTCTCTACCATTAGGTAGAATCCCATGCAGATCAATAAAATCCAGAAGTATTTATGCTCTCCATTTGGACTGACTTGGAGATGCTACTCCAAATATCTAATTCAATGGAAAGCAATGATCCTAATCCCTCACTTTAAAGATGGATCCAAAACCTCCTTCACCAAGTTTGTTTTATTTTTAAAATTGGGTAGCCTTTTCTTAGGTATCATTATTTGAAAATGAGTTCCAGATTCGCCATAGGAGGTGACAAGATAATTTATCCTTCCCCACCTGTGAAAACATTTACAAGATGTCTATTCATCTTCCGTAACGAAATAGGTGATCAGTTCACAAGATACAAGTTAATAAGGTGCACACTAAATGATTTAGCAATTTTGGAACCTCTGATTTGAGAAATTTGTTCCCAACATTTTGGGCGAAATTGAAAAAGGCCTATGGATTCAATTAATCCAACAATAGCACCTACTACACCCAGAGTTATCATAAGAACATTATGTTTTTTCCTTCTATGATTTGCACTGGCATTGGTATTAGAGTGGCAATGTTTTATTTCACTTAAAATGTACAAAATTATTATACTCCCTATCATTTGTAAACTATGTGAGAAATATATCAGGATAATGGATAATTTGGTATGAACTTCTCTTGGTGAGAAAGTGGGGAGTGAGTGGCGAGGAAGGGATGGAGGTATAGAAAACCGTTAAAATCTTCATATTAGAAAATAACATCCCATGGTATGGAATTGGTCTCCAAGAGTTCCATTTTGGCATGTTGATGACTGATCGATAACAAAAGTTGTAATATTTGACCAACCGACAGCTAAGAAAAATTGGTATCTTGTTTGGGACATATCTCTCTAGCAGTGGGCTAGGTTGAAGATTAGCTTTGAAGGCGAATAAACGGCTTTGACTGCTTCTTTAGCAAAACGTTGGGGACTATGCATGAATTTTTGGGTAATATTTGAGAGAACTTCTAAAAACAAATCTATGAACGGCTCATACTTATTACTATTCACCTTGTTAGGGATGCAAAAAAGATTAATCTAGCTATTGTCACTATAATTGTAAAAAAATATGATTATCGTAACGTAAGAAGTAGTCGTCTATTTGAATGAATCTAGAAATATTGTTTTGACATTTCTGAACAAGCATTTCTTTCATCGTTGTTGCGCAATGTTGGCATTTGGAGGAATTTAAATCTCCCTGCACTGGAGAAGCCCATAAACAACACTATTGTTTATTTTCCCCTCAACACTAAAGGTATTGAATCCACTCGTAGAAATGTTCACCACCAACGATTCCAAAACCCCGTTAACGGGGCTATCATTTCCATACTCTCTCTTCCCACAACTCGACTAGATTGTTAGGAAACAAAAGCAAAGCGAGCATAAACAAGCAATAACCAAGAACAACAATCCCACCTGGTGACATGTGATTTATGTTGAGAGCCAATCATTTGGGGAAAAAGACAATGGGGAAATGATAATTGGTATCTTATTATTCAAAGGGAGAATTACAATATCAAAGCAGATCATACAACCATCCTCTCCTCACATACACCTTGTACTCCACAACATTTCCTCTTACTCACACACTCCTCACCTCTATGGGTATGCTTGTATATATAGCATCTCTAAAAAATTAGACAAAATGATTATAATAAGATCCACCAATTACAAATTGTTCGAAGAGTGCATGCATGCGCATTCTAAATTTAGTTGATGTGAATGTGCATGCTACCGCATGGGAAATTAGTTGGCACTTTTCAATGGTCTCCACCTTGACAAAAGAATTTACCTGATATCATGCTAGAGGTAATTCATCACCTTTACATAATCAAGAGGAAGCCAAAACATCATCATGCTTCTCTAACAAAGCGGGTTTTCGTAAACGTAATACGCGGTGGTATGATTTCCAAAGTCCACTCCTCCTTCATCAACAACATGTCTTACAAAATGTTATTTGATAGAAATATGATTTGTCTTCCTCTTATAAGTTAGATTGCTAATGAATGAATGATAGCACTTTGACTATTATAAAATACTTTCTGTCCAACATCCTTCAAACTCGCATAACAAACCTTTTATGGAAATTTCCTCCTTGCGTACCCGCGTGAAGAAACCATTATATTACGCCTCGGTGTGGATAAAAGCAACTTCACGTTTTGAATATTTGATATCAACTAATAGATTGCTCACGCAAAGAGTAAATACATACCTGAAGTGGATCTCGCATTCAATTACACATAATCACGATCTACATAGCGCAAACTAGTGTTTAGAACCTCATGGGTGATAGAATAAATTACTTGTGGCTCCCTAAGATATCAACGCGCCCATTTCATTGTTGTTTCTCAATGCTCTTTACTGGTTTTTTCCTTGTGTCTACCGACAACACCAACTTCATGTGAAATATCGGTTTGAGAAGTAATGACCATCATACATCAAACTTCCTACTACATTAGCATATGTTACACGAAACATATAATCCTTTTCTTCATCATTCCTAGGACAAACACGAAGAAATCTTGATAAGAATCCAAAGGGATCTATCTGAGGTCTCACATTATTCCTCACGAATCTCATAATTATTTTCTCCACATGCTTTTGTTCTGATAACCACTTGACACCATTTTCTGTCTCTGCATTGTATCTCCATGCTTAAGATTTGTTTTGTTTCTCCTAGATCCTTCATATCAGACACCCTATCCAATTGAGAATTTAACTTGTTGATTTCAACCATACTTTTTATTTCCACAAGCATATCGTCAGATATAACATCAAAATAATGAATATGCCATTTCCAACTTTTTAAAGTAAACACAATGATCATATTCACTTCTTGTAAAATTGAGGCTCACCATGAAGGAATCAAACACTTCTTGTACCATTGCCTAAAATTTGTATCAAGCCATAAAATGACTTCTTGAGTTTGCAAACAAACCTCTTATTGCAATCTTGAACAAACCCTTGTGGTTGTTCTTGTTATAAGAATATAGAAGATGGTGTGCTGGTTTTACCATTGATGATATAGCCGTCACCCAACCATGAGCCGAAACCTCCCTCTAGGGCACATAACGCCTTGACCCCAAGAATTACTCCAGTCAAACCTAGGATAGATAATGAAATAAAGGGTAGCACATCATTCCCTAAGGATAACACATCAACAAGCGATGGATGTTCCAAACCCTAGCCGAGAGATATTCAAGCCAAAGCGAGAACTTCTAGCTGGCTGGCACCAGCTGCACCAGCAGCTTCCTCAAACTGTACCCAGTTACCAGCTGCGGTCGCGCAAGCTAATAGAGCGCAGTGCGGATGTGACAAATGGCCGAAGCCACGGTATAGTAGTTAGGTTTTGTTGGGACGACTTCTCTCATACAGATGAAATTAATACGTTCAATATATTATTATAATTTTCAGCCCGACTTCTTCTCTTGGAGGCTAATAGCTTAATATAAATTATCTTCTTGAGTCGACAAGGCTTCTAGGGTTATTAGCCAATGTTGGGGTTTCTCTTGCTTCTGGAATGTTCTATTCTAGTCAAAGGTTTATTTGTGGAGGTTAATACCTCCCGCCCCTACCATAATATTAACACTCCCCTCCCTAGCTAGAGAGGTATTTACAGTGTGGACTTGAGTACAAAAACAGCACCATTTACCCGGTAGCATCACCATAGTCATCTAGACTATTTCATGACTAGATCATGAGCACCATCATCGTTATCAGTGTCATCAGCTGCATCTTCTCTTGAAACCATACTTCATCGAGTAATTAAATATGATGTTGGATAAGTCCTCTCACCATGGAGTGATACAAGAGGAGTAAAAGCTGCGAGCTGTTTTCCATCACGGAAAATCTTTGTTCATCATTCATCACGAATCATTATCTCAATAAAATGTTGATAGTCCAATTAGAACAAGGATAGAACACACTGTGTCTATTCATAGTAATACACTACAATATTGTGGTTCACTACCACATCAAGTAATACATAAGTACTTGATCAACAAGTACTTATGTGTTACTTGATCAGCAACGTATGGTGAAACATATTCACCATAGTGGTCCTCATCTAACGTCATTATAGTCTTCATAACAAACATCGAGAGCATCTTGCATAGAAACAATGTTATGATAAAACTGAATCATCACGGGCCAATCTTTTCACTCCGCGTCGTGAGATTTGAAAGAATATGCGCCTCATGATGATTAGAACATATCCACCATATTGAGTATATCTCTAAATGCGGAGCGGTGGTCTCCATAACAATCATCACGATGCCATCCTTCATAGAAAATCTTGTTAAAGATGGCCAGATCCTCTGGGGCGGATCTTTCACTCCGTCACGTGAGATCGAAGAATATCGCTCATGGCGTGATATACCTTGATGGCTACAAACAAGGAAGAAAATATTATTTGATTTACGGAGCACGGACCATTTCTCACCACAGGCCCATTCTTCCTACACTAATTAAAGTGCACCACGGACATAATGTATAAACCCTAAGAAATGTTTGGACCATTCCCTTACCCTAGGCCATTCCTCGACAGACAAGGTGTAACTTGGAGAATGAGTCACGCCCCTAAGGAATGGTGTCCACGATTGTTGAACACGGACTATTCCCACCCTGGGCCATTCCTCTAGACACTAAACAAAGTGTAACGGGGAGAGAATGCGTAACCCTCGAGGAGATAATACATCCTAAATCAACCTCAAAGCGGACCATTCTTAGGCACTCTGGCGAACTTGAAGAATATTTTAGTGGTGAACCATTCTACTTGACCACTACTTAGAATTGTGCCAAAGAAGAATGCCCGTCCTAGACCACTCCCCATGTTAACCACAATGAGGTAGTTGTCTATGATACATCAACAATCAATCGCCTCATGTTAACCACAATGGGAAGTGGATGTCCATCCAATCTCAATCCACTTCTGAACAGGAAATAATCTGTTCAATCTGGACTATTTTCAATTACACAAAAAAGATAAATAATATTTTGAGTGCTCCCTCCCTAACTAGAGTTATTTCAATCACAAAAATAAATGTTTCGTACCTTCTTCCTAGTTTGGAGAGTCTTTCCTTCCAGCGAAGAGAGTTATTTCCGCGAGCTCTACTTGAGTATGCTAGTTCTTTCATTTTGAATAGAGGGCTTTTTACCAAAATGTATGTTTATCTTCTCATGCATTGGAATATATGTGGAGAAATCATTTTCTCCTTGGGACTTTATCATGGATAATGTAATGCTTAACCTCAAATGTACTTTGGTCTAGAACATTGTGAAGGCTTCATGTAGATATGAACAATAGAGTATATCATGGTTGAAGTGGAACATATCCATGTGGTACTTCTTCTGTCATCATGAGATCACGATCTTGGTACTCATCTTGATGTTATAGGAAATCTTCACCACATACAGCACGTGCCTTTGGAGGTTCTCCATGAAGTTGTCTTCTTCTTATCTGCAATGCAAAGAGTATCTTTTTTGGTATGCCTCAAAGTCTTGAGATTGCTCTTCATGCGACTCTTTATTCAATTTCTCACGGGAGAACATTCTTTTCATTCGTGTGATGTGGAATTCTAACTCATGGATGTTGCGGATGATATAATGACTCATGCGATTGATGTAATACGGTGTCTTTGAATGATAATCATCATAGTCTTCTCCCTCCATCTAGGAGACCTCTAGTTGCGGATCTTGCAATGCTTTATAATTTTCCATGCAACGAATTTTCATCACACTTTTCATTTCCTCCGCTTGATTGCTTTTGGTGAGTTCATGTGTTTGGTAATCTTGTGATTCTTTGATGTAATGACTGGTTGCTATGGCTTTTCTTTCTTTCTTGGAATCCTTTATGTTCTTTCATTATCTCTTGGATTCATAGAGATTCCATGACACAAGTTCCCCACTTCTTCCTTTTATCATGGGATCCACGGATCTGGATGGACAATCGGTAATACTTTAAGGCTTTTCTTCGAGAAGGTCTTCATACGTGGTTATTTGAATACTTGTCTTGTCTTTTTATGGCCGCTACCATGGATATATATACATTTCATCATCTTCAATGGATCATATGATTAACTCCCTCTAATCCTTGCTTCATGTAGAGTGCATATAATCGGCTCCTCCGTTTGATAGAGTCCAGCACCATCTGCATCCTTATTGTCTTCTGATATAGTGGCTTTCTTTGTCTAGCGAGTCAAGCTTAGTCTTAGTTGTCGTCATAAGTCTTTCTCAATTTCCTTTTTGATGTCGACTTCTAAGTCTCTTCATGATTGATTAAACTTATCATGGTGGCCACATGATTTATTTCATCCCTTCATGTGTATTATCTAATGATATTCATTATCTTATTGTTCTTTTCATGGGGTATAGTTCTTCTTAGGACATTCATTTTAGGATGGTCTTAGAATATATGCAAAACGATACAAACAAGATATGTGGGAAATGAAGAGTGTTATTTTAACTGGTGAAGAAATTCTACATCCTGCTTAGTCTTCTTAGTAGGTTCCTTTCTTGACAATCGATGCTTCTGTTTCTGCTTTCTTTTTCTTTCGGGACATTGATTCATGGTAGCCCAAATTGCCGGCAGTTGAAGCATTGTATTTGAAATGTCTTTCTCTTGGTTGACTCCCTCTTTAGACCAAACTTCCTTTTGTTCCTAAAGTTCTTGAATCTTCTTGTGAAAGCTTGATCGTCATAATTCTTTTGGGGTTTCTATTTTGCATTGATCATTGCGTTCTTCTTGAGCACTGCAAGTCCAAATTCTTCAAATGTCGGATACTCCTTGTGTTTAAGCCAACTACCGTAAAATGCATCTCATGTCTTGGGAGACCATTGAGTACTATGTTCTGAAAAGATTCCTTTTCTAGTGATCTCTTCAATAGCTTGTAGTTGATCTCTTAGCGGGAGATCACTTACAAAGTATGATGTTATCTTTGTCGTCATCATTCATCTTTAACTGGGAGATCCTTACAAAGTATGATGTTATGCTGTCGTCATCATTCATCTTCATGTCACGGAGCTCATTCTTCAGACTCATAACTTGTCCAATATTTCTCACTGAGAAGAGATTTGTTAGGGCATCGTACATCTTCTTCGATGAGCCAAGATGGGAGATGTAAGGTATCAGGTGGTATTTTATGGAATCCACTATGATACTCATGGCATTGATGTCAACATCTTTGAACTTCTCCATAGCTACAACGTTCTACGATTCCTTCTCTTCTCCTTCTTTAAATTCTGGCTTTACGATCTTTCCTTTCATAATATCCAACACTTTATTCTTAGCAAGGATGAGGTCAATCCTTGTCTTCCATGCTTTGAAGTTAGAGGCTCCATCTAGCTTGTTCTCAGACTTCATAGAGTTCTTCATGGCTTGCTTGACTTGGTCAAACCCTAGATTTGACCAGAAATTCAAACTTCATGTCTTAGTCTTCTGAGAGGACCAGGAGATGCACTGGGCTAGGGTGCACTGATCTATCCGGAGATTAGATCAATCTCGTCACTTAAAGTGCCTCGACAAGAGGTTTAGGGTTTCTGCAACTGCTTCTGCTGATAACCCTAGCTACAGTGCTTTTGGAAACTGCTCTTGCTAGTAACCCTAGCGGCAGTACCTCAACGAGCTCAATATCTAGCGGTTATGTTTCCTTCCAGTGTTTTAGGCTGACTGAAGGGGTGTGGGCCCATAACCTGTTATAGAATATAGAAGATGGTGTGCTCGTTTTACCATTGACGATACCTTCGTCACCCAACCATAGGCCAAAGCCTCCCTCCGAGCACCTTAACCTTGACTGAGAATTACTCCAGAAGCAAACCCTAGGCTAGATAGACAAACAAAGGGTAGCACATCATTCCCTAAGGATAGCGCATCAACAAAAATTGATCAGATGTTCCAAATCCTAGCCAAGAGATATTCAAGCCAAAACTGAGAACTTGCTGCTGCTGCAGCTGCACCAGCTCTTCCTCCAAACCTGCGCACCAGACTGCAACTGCAGTGCGCACCAAACTGCAGAACTGCAATTCTAAGATGTGACAAATGAGAACTGGTGCCCTGTATTTATAGTAGTTCTGCCAGTTTTGCTGGGGCCGACTTCTCCTTCTGGATAAGTGTCTGTTCAGTATATTATTATAATTTATGGCCGACTTCTTCTCTTGGAGGCTAATAGCCTAATATAAATTATTTTCTTGAGTTGACAAGGCTTCTAGGGTTATTAGCCAACTCATTAGGGTTTCTCTTGCTTCCCAGAGTCTTCTATTCTCGTCAGGTTCACACATGGAGGTAAATACCTCCCGCAGCTACCATAATATTAACAGTTCCGTATATATATTCTCATCCAAATCTCCATGTAGAAACGTTGCTTTAACATCTAGGTGCTCTAATCAAGATCAAGTTAAGAAACTAGTGCTAAGACAACAAGAACTGAAACAAGCTTCACAATTGGTGAAAATATTTCATGAAAATCAATACCTTCCTTTTGAGAATACCCTTTTTCTACCAGTCTTTCTTTCTACCTTTCGACTTTGTCATCAACACCCTTTTTCAGTTTGTAGACCCACTTGCAACGGACAACCTTTTTGTCCTTTGGAAGTTCTACTGGGTCCCATGTTTTATTCCTCTGTAAGGAATCCATTTCTTATTTCGTAGATTTTTCCATTGAGAACTTTGAGATACCTTAATTTCTTCCTGATAACAACTAGGTTCTCCATCAATAGAAATCAAAGCCACAGATGAAACATAATCATCATACCTTGTAGGAGTATTCCTAACCCGTGTAGATATCCTTAGAGATGGTCGAGACATATCCTCAGTTTCCTGGATATTTTCTATATATTCATCTTTTTCTTCTAGAAATTCTTCACGCTCCTCCCTTTTTGGAGATGGTTGAGTGTCCAACCAAATTTGTTGAACTTGCAGTACCTTTTATTGTCTCACTTCAACATCTACCAATTATGAGAGGATTCATCAAATACTACATCTTTGCTTATGATGAGTTTGTGGGTAGTAGGATCCCACAATATGTACCCCTTAACTCCATCACCATAACCAACAAAGACATATCTCTTTGATCTAGGATCTAACTTATAACGTTGATCTTTAGAAATAAGAGCATACGCATCACAACCAAATATTTTTAGATTTGAAAAATCATACAAATGACTTGTACATACCTCTTCTAGAATATTACAGTTTATTGTAGTTGATGGTGACTGATTTATCAGATAGCATGTTGTGAGATTTTTTTCTTCCCACAATTCCTGTTGCATCTTGGGATTACTAAGCATGCTCCTTGCTCTCTCTAGAAAAATCATATTCATGCTTTCAACAACACCATTTTGCTGAGTATAAATCGTGGTCTTATGTCTTTCGATCCCATCTTCCTTGCAATAGTTTTAAAATTCCACAGATGTGAACTCACCTCCATTATATGTTCTTAAACACTTGATTGACTTGTCAGTTCTTTTTTCAACCAAAGTTCTGAATTTCTTGAAAGTATTAAATACATCAACTTTTCTTTTAAGTAAATAGACCCAAACCTTTCTGGATTAATCATCTATAAATGTCACAAAATATGACGATCCTCCAAAATAAACTGTAGGGGATGGTCCCCAAACATATGAATGAATGTAATAAAGGATAATTTTTCTTACGTGTCTTCATGTTTTAAACTTTTGTCTGCATTGTTTTCCAAAAACACAATACCTGCAAACATGTTAGAAAAACAGGGTCGCGAAGCAATAAAATAAAACAAATGCAGAAATAAAACACAGAAGATACAAAATACAATAGAGACACAGATATGCGTGATTCACCCAGTGTGGGCTACGTCTACCAGAAAAATTGTCAGGTCCTTCCTTTTATTATCCAACAAAATGAAGGGATACAACCTACAACACACCTACTATAACTTCATCTTCTTTCTCTCACAATATCCTCTCTCATAATACAATAATCACACACACCTACAAAGCCACAATACAATTCCCTCATAAAAGAGGGTTTCCTTTTAGGGAAAAAAAACCCTAAAATAAATTATACCGTCAAATTTGTGAATTACGATCCAAATTGACTACGAAATTACAATATTTTACAAGGCAATTTTTCCTTTAGGGGCTTCACCCCCAGACCCTCTAGCCGGTGGGATGATCCCCCTGGGCCCCAAAGCGTAGGGGGGGGTATCCCTCCCTGCAAAACCCCCGCATGGAGGGGTGTACAGTCTTCATGGGGTATAAACACGGTTGAAAATAAAGACCTTTGAATCAGGAAGATAATCAGGCTCCACAACCAACAATCTTCCACTTGGAGACTGATCAAAACAACTTCACTGTTGTTGTACCTGTTGGACTATAATCCACCTTGGACCTGGAAAATTTCTCATCTTCACCTTCATGCTTGAATTGAAACTGAGCAGGAACTCAGTTTCTCTCTGGTTACTCCCTTTGTTAACATGTCTGCAGGATTCTGGCTAGTATGTATCTTTTCCAACTTCAAATGTCCAGATTCCAAGATGGATCGTATGAAATGGTACCTGAGTTGTATATGATTAGTATTTGAATGGAAGGTTGAGTTCTTTACAAGATGAATGACACACTCATTGTCACGGTACAACCTGTTATTCTCCTACTTCTTTCCCAATCCCTTTGTAACCAAATCATTTCTTTAATAGCCTTTGTAGCAGCAACATACTCTAACTTTGTTGTTGAAAGTGCAAAAACCTTTTGTATTTTTGAAATCCAAGTTATTGTTGTTCCACCTATAGTAAAAACATACCATGTGGTTCTCCTCCTGCTACCTTTATCACCTACCATATCTGAATCAACATATCCATGTAAAAAAGTGTCTGAACCTCCAAAACATAATGCATGAGTAGAAGTACCTCTCAAATACCTGACAATCTACTTTACTGCCTCCCAATGTTCTTTAAATGGATTGTTCATATACCTACTCACAACTCCCACTACATGTGCAATTTATGGTCTTGTGCAAACCATCGCATACATCAAGATGCCAATTTTTAATGAATAAGAGACCCCAGACATGAATTCTATCTCCTCTTGTGTCTTGGGACACATTTCTTTAGTTAATTTGAAATGGTTGACAAAAGGTGTACTAACTGGTTTTTTATTTTGCAATCTAAACCTCTCCAACACCTTCTCTATGTACAAGACAATTTCAATTTGCGATTTTTCATGTCTCTTGTTATTCTCATGCCAAGGATTTACTTTGTAGCACTCAAACCCTTCATTACAAATGCATTATAAAATTTCTTTTTGAGCACATTTATATCTTGCATATTAGACCTTGCAACAAGAATGTTATCTACATACAATAGCAAGATAATATAACTTCCATTTTCTATCCTTTTAAAATAAACATAGTGATCAGAATGGTATCTACTATAATATTGTTCTATCATAAACTTGTCAAACTTCAAATACCACTACCTTGGATCTTGCTTTAGGCCATACAAGCTCTTCTTCAACCTGCATACCAAATTTTCCTTCCTTTTGACCTCATACCCATGTGGTTCCTGCATATAAATCTCTTCCTCCAAATCCCCATGGAAAAAAGTTGTTTTTACATCTAACTATTCAAGATGCAAATCTTCTACTACCACAAGACTTAAAATAGTCCTCATTGAAGTCATTTTAACAACATGAGAAAATATTTCATCAAAATATATACCTTTCTTTTATGCAAACCCCTTTACAATAAGTCTAGCCTTGTATCTCTTTTTGCCTCTATCCTCTTCCTTCAACCTGTAAACCCATTTATTTTGCAATGCTATTTTTCCTGCAGGAAACTTAACCAAGTCCCAAGTTTGGTTATTTACTGAGGAATCAATTTCCTCTTTCATGTCTTGCTCCCACTTCCTTTTAGTATCTACCTACATTGTTTCTTCATAAATTTATGGTTCACCAGAATCAGTCAACAATAAATAGTACAATGAAGGTGGGTATCGTTCAGGGGGTTTAATTAACCTGGTAGCTCTTCTAACAATATTTTCATGAGTTTGAGGTACTTGTTGCTCCTGTTGTTGTACATTTTTATTTTCTGGTACCTTTGAATTTCATTTTCAGTGATCTCATCAAGCACTGTGTATTTTTGTTTTTCTTTTTTCTGTTTCTTTCCCTGCAATTGATCTTTGTACATGATCTAATTATTTTGTGATTTTCATAATCTCATAAGCGATAACTAAAATCATTCACACTATATCCAATAAAGGTACTCTTCTTAGATTTTGCTTCAAGCTTTTTTCTATTTTCTTTATCAATATGGACAAATGTTTCACAACTGAAAGTCTTCAAAAAATAATAGTTTACCTTTTTACCTTTCCATGCCTCCTATGGAATTCCACCATCCAAAGAGCTTAAAGGACTTCTGTTTATTAAGTAAACAATAGTATATACAACATCTTCCCAGAATTGTAAGGGAATCCGAGAATAAAATGTCATACTTTGTGCACGCTCCAGGATTGTCATGTTCATCCTTTCTGACACACCATTTTCTTGTGGTGTTCCTGGAAATGTTTTTTCTCTACAAATCCCATGGTATGAACAATAATCATCAAACTCCTTGCTGCAATATTCACCTCCATTTTCTAATCTGAGACACTTTAACATTTTTCCTATCTCATTCTCAACCAAAGCTTTCAATTTCTTAAAAGTATCAAAAACATCATATTTTTGTCGAATGCAATAAACCCAAGTTTTTCTAGTTGCATCATCAATAAAAGTAACATAATAACGAGAGCCACCAAGATATGATACCTAATATGGTCCCCATACATTTGTATGCACAATCTCTAACCTTTCACTCTTCTTTTCTTTTCTTTCTAACTCTGAGAAATCTAACTCTCTTATGTTTTCCATAAACAAAGTGCTCACATAAATCCAAATCAATTTGTTTAATATCTAGCAACAATTTTTTTTTGTGAAGCATATACATCCCCTTCTCACTCATGTGTCCAAGACTATTATGCCACAGTGTTGTATCCACTCCTGTAGAAGCTAAAGCGATATAAGAGTTAGTATTACCAGTACATAAATACAATGTACCTACCTTCTCTCCTTTTTCTATCACCAGTGATCCTTTGGTGACCTTCCACTCCTTATCTATAAATTAAGATATACAACCTTCACTTTCCAACTTCCTAGTTTAAATTAGATTTTTTCTTAGATCTGGAACATGTCTTACCTCTTTAAAAAACCATTGGTTTCCATTCTTTTGCTTTATTTGTACCTTTCCCATTCCAACAATTTTGCATGGTGCATCATCACCCAAATGAACTTGTCCAAAATCACCTTAAACGTAATCTAGAAAATGTTTCTTATGGGGTGTGGCATGAAATGAAGCCCCTCAATCTACTACCCAAGACTCAGAAATATTATCTACAGAAATAATCAAAGCATCTTGTAACACATCACCTGTTACATTTGCTTCTTTATTTTTCTCTTGTTGCCCATCTCTTTGTTTCTTTGGAGCTCTGCAGTCTTTATTCAGATGTCTTTTCTTCCCACAATTCCGGCACTCTATATTTCCCAGTATGGATTTGGATTTTCCCTTCCTATAATTCCCACGATTTCCTGAGCCCTTTCCTCTATTTGTTTGTCTTCCCTTGTTCTCCACATTCAACGCATTACCTGATGTCTCACACGTGATTTTTCATCGCATTTCCTCGCTAAGAATAACACCAACAACATCATCAAATTTTAGAGTGTTTGAACTAGAGACAAAGTTACTAATATCCATGACCAAGCCATTCCAGCTTTCTGGCACTGAGCACAAGATTATAAAATCTCGGACCTCATCATCAAAGTCCAGTTTTACAGAACTTAGCTGATTAGTAACCGTATTAGATTCATTTAAATGATCTGCAACATACCCACCTTCTGACATCTTCATATTGAATAATCTCTTCATTAGAAATAACTTATTGGATGCTAAGGGTTTTTCATACAGTTTAGCCAATGAGTCCATCAGCTCCTTCATTGTCTTTTCTTTTGAAATATTGAAATCCACAAACGTTTCCAGACTCAACCATAGCATTCCTAGTGCCTTTCTGTCATGAACCTCCCATTCTTCGTCTTTCATGGTCTTCGACTTCTTTGTTATTCCACCCAATGGTAGGAATATATCATTCTGATATAAATAATCTTCCATCTGCATCTTCCATAACTGATAGTTTTGGTCATTAAATTTCTCGACCCTAAACTTTCCATCTTCCTCCATTGCTCCCACTCAAACCAGGAACCCTATTTTCTTGTGAGTTACCTTTCGCTCTGATACTAGTTGTTAAAAAAACATGATCGTGGAGCAATAAAATAAAACAAATGTGGAAATAAAACACAAAATATACACAATACAATAGAGACACAGATATATGTGGTTCACCTACTGTGGATTATGTCCACTAGAGAAATTTCCATGTCCTTCCTTTTATTATCCAACAAAATGAAGGGATACAATCTACAACACACCCGTTGTAACTTCATCTTCTTTCTCTCACAGTATCCTCTCTCAGAATACAATAATCACGCACACCTACACAATCGTAATACAATTCCCTCATAAAAAAAGGTTGCTTTCTAGGGAAAAAACCCTAAAACAACTTCTTCCGTCAGATCTGCGACCTTATAATGAACGGTCCAGATTGACTACAAAATTACAATATTTTACAAGGGAATTTTTCCTTTGAGGGATTCGCCCCCGAACCCCCCAGTTAGGGGGATGAACCCCCCCCTACAACCCCCTCGCGTTGATGGGTATACATTCTTCTAAGGTGTACAGTCTCCATGGGGTATAAACACAGCTGAAAACAAAGACCTTTGAATCAAAAAGATAATCAAGCTCCACAACCAACAAGAAATTCAAATTCAGAAACTTTAAACTTGGAAGTGACTTACTATCAACCATTACCTTAAGCCCTTTCTCTCTCATATGACCTAAACGTTAATGCCATAAACGAATAGAGTCGTTTGCACCTTCATATGCTACCATTGCTTGATTTAATATTTTTCCTTCCTTCAAGCTAATAAAGGTTTTTGATCCTCTTTCTCTTCATGAGTACTAAGATTCCTTTGGACACCTTCAATACTCCACCTTGAGTTGTACACTTGTAACCATCAAAATCTAGAACTCCCAAAGATATCAAATTCTTTCTAAGTTTGGGTACATTCCTTACATATGTTAATGTTCTTACTGAACCATCATGCATTTTAATCCAGACACTACCAACCCCAACAATTTTACAAGAAAAATCATTTCCCATAAAAACAACACCACCATCAATAGATTGGTAAGTTGAGAACCAATTTCTATGAAGACACATGTGGTTGGACGCACCGGAATCTAACAATCAATGCTGATGTTTATGTGAAACATCAAAAGTAAACAATACCTCATTAGCCATACTTGAACTGAAACCTGAACTTGTTTCAGCTAAATTAGATTTATTTGTTTTTTTTGTGGAGTTCTCTTTGGATGCATTGTGCCTTTTCCAGCAATCCTTCTTGATATGCCCAAATTAGCCACAAAACCAACATTTTTACTTACTCTTCTTTCCTTTTGACTTATACCTTGATGTACCCCTCTGATTTTTCCTTCTTTTTGTAGATCGACCTCTAACCACCACTTCTTCTTTTGTTGAGGTTTCTTTACTGGATCTTCTCCTCATCTCCTTAGACAACAAAGCTCCAACAACGGTATCATAATCAATTGCATCTGTTGTGTTAAACCACATAGATGTGACCATATGATCCCAAGACTCAGGAAATGAGCACAGTAGCATAATTTCCTTGTCCTCATCTTCGTACTTTACTTCCATACTAGATAATTGACAAATTGGAGTATTGAAAACATTCAAGTGATCAACAATTTATGTACCTTCTTTCGTCTGTAAACTATACAACTTCCTTTTCAAGAATATTATGTTCGTCAAGGACTTTGTTATATATAGACTCTCCAGTATGTTCCACAAACATGTTATTTTCTCCTCTGCACTGATGTTAAACAAATATTTATTTGTCAAACACAAATGAATGGTATTGAGGGCTCTTGCATCCATATCTTCACAATCATCGTTTGTCATGCTTTCCGGTTTATTTGACTTGCTTGCCAAATCCTTTTGCAATCCTTGTTGCACAAGCAAATCCTGCATATTGAGATTAAATAGCTCAAAGTTATTCTTGCCGCTAAATTTCTCAACTTCTAATTTCGAACTTTGAACCTTAGCCATTTTTTTTTCAAAAAAAACCCTCTGCCAAATCATAGTGAAGCCCTCTGTCAATATTCTACTCAAATAGGAAAAAAATCCATTTTCCCAAAAACTCGCCTTTCCTTGCTTTAAGAGGATGGCATTCCTCTAGTGTTGTCTGGGGCGCGTCGGCACACCTCTAAGGCTGCGGGGGGAGCATTGCCTTGGAAAATGGTGTGTTGTTAGTGTGGAAATGGAAGCACTTCCTTACTGGTGATCTCTATGCTTGAACTAGGCATGCCGAAGGGGGGGAAATTACTACTTTAGAAGTGTTCGAGCGTCGGCGCGCCCCTAACACTGCCTAGGGAGCGTCGTTGTGCTAAATATCACTCGATCATGCCCTCTGCTCACAAAAAAATAGCTAGGATCCTCAATACTCTGGTCCTCTTGTCCTTATGTGCAAAAAACATGTCCAAAGGTTCTTTCACTCATAGGAAATATGCACACAATTAATCTTGGCTCACCTGTTGCACTTGCTCCACCTGATCTAATACCACTTGTTAGGCGGCGGAAGAAAAACAGAGCACAAATAGAACATAAGCAAGCAATAAACTGAGAACAACAATCACATAATTGAGATAATGATTTATGTGGAAACCCAATACGGGAAAAAACCACGAGGCAATGATAATCGATATTCTTATTATTCAAGGGAAAATTACAATAGCCAACATAGGCATACAACCATCCTCTCCTCACATACACACTGCACTCCACAGTATTGTGTCTTGCTCACACACTCCTCACCTCTATGGGTATGTGCGTATATACAACATCTCTCAAATAGTTAGACAAATTGATTATAATAAGATCCACCAGTTGCACAAATTGTTCACTTAAGAGTGCATGCATGCACATTCTAAATTTAGCTGATGTGAATGTGCATGCTATTGCATGGGAAATTATTTGGCACTTTTTCAACACAAATGTAGTATAACTTATAACTTGTTGACCAACTGAGAGGTGTAGACACGTCCATAAACTGAAGATAAGTAACATGTTGTTGATTAATTGTTTCATCTTCATCGCCATCATAGCATAGGGCATCAGTTGAACGTTCTTCAACACTCTTTTGTTTCTAATTTTATGATAGGAGCTTCTTTAGTAATCCAAAGGCCTTGAAAAGTTCAAGTTAAAGCATTAATTTATGTATTTTCCAAAGCCCGTTGATTTTACAAGGTGGT
>SNQJ01S0045834.1:76953-94472 GCA_010110895.2 Picea sitchensis
CACCATTCTAGCGAGTCTTTCACTTTGTATTTTTACAGTCTTTGTACATTTTCGCTCATTAATAGAAATTGTGTATTACTATATCTCTGTGTTTATGGTTGCATCTCTGATATATTTATGTTATATTGTTGGATATACGATACATATTTGTACATTTATTTATTATATATTCACTCTCATTTCGTGCAGAAAATAATCCGGATCACCTCTCAAAACCCGTAAGTGATTTGCGCAGTCGTTGCAAACAAGTTCCGAAAGAAGCAAGGCATTTCATTCCATCTTCGTCTTGTGGATTCCGGTCTCAAGTTGTTGTTGACAGATATTTGATTGTGTGTTGAGTTTTCTCCTTCCACGTAACATGCCTCGTGAAAGGGTCAAGGTTCGTAGAAGCAATGGTACCTTTAACAGTTATTCCAGCCAACGTCACAGTCCTTCTCCTTCAAACAGTGATTATGTCTCTTCCTACCAACAAATGGGCCAAAATGTTGAAGAAAGAGACTCTTCAGTTATCCATCATGATGAAGAAACATGGGGCCATGCAGTAGTAGAGGAGGAATTTCCATCTATACCCGAACAAGATAATGTGGGAGCTCCTGTGTCACCTAGTGCAATGAATGTTCAAAGAGAATTGTCCACCTTTGCCACCATGAAGGAGGACGAAAGCTCCAGAATTTCGGAAAATGGTGAATATTCCCATCAACACGAAATTGAGGAACAACCTATGTGATTCACAAAGGACCAACTAGAGTTGATCTTCAACCTACGAGGGAAAATGGTAGGCCGAGAATTTCATCAGGATTTGATAGAACAAAAAAATGGGTCAATTTATGATATGCTCTCCAGTCTACAACAAATCCAACAATACCAGGTGCAGCCACACCAACGAGTAGTTGTCCCAGTATGATTGGATCCTCTCCAGTGTGATGGCAAAGGAAACTCGTCCTGCGTTTGATCATATTTTCCAACTATGCTCTATGTTATTGTTTTCACTCTTAGCTTTCACTAGTCATAGTTTTGTGTTTATTTTTTATCCTAGATTATTCAATAGACGATACAATAGTATTATGGATATCAATTTTGGCTCACAGGGCATACGTTTACAGACAGTCTGGTCTTGGTGTTGTAGTTGGTTTTCATTATTGGAAACTCTGGCATGAGGACTTTTGATATGTATTATGATCTTGGTCTATAGAAGGTAATACAAAATACTAGCTTAGAAAAAAAAATGATGGTGTACAAAAAAATATAAATTGTTATTTGAAAATGACGCATTAAGGAACTTCCTCAATCCCATGAAGACTACCACAAACTCCAAATTAAGACTCCAAGTCAATAAACCAATAATATAATAAATAAATAAATATATTTAAATATTTGAGAAAAATAATAAAATCTAATACCTAATATACCACTATGAAAAAAGATGCACAAATTTTTAATTAACAACAATTCCATATATCTTTATTAGTCTTTTTTTTTTTTTCTTGTTAGGTTGAGCCTAGGTCGGGCCTAGCCCCAATGTTGGAGGGAAGAACGATCTACCTATAAGTGGGATGTTGTCACCAGGATTGTGTGATGGGATAATTTTATCCCCCCTCAAATGGCTCTCACCCTCAACCCCTCCCCCTAAGATTTGAACCACTAACTTGATGGGGACTAAACCCCACACAAAGCAACTAATCTACACCTAATGGGTAAATAGTTATTAGTTTAGTTATAATAACATACACTAATCTGGAAAAAAAAGTTTATAGTGATAAAAAAGTTTAAAGTTTAGGACCCAAGTGACTACCAAATACACTGACCTGGGCCAGTAAAAAATAGTTCTTCTCAATTATGTCTTTCCAATGGTGTATTGAGCGCCCCAAACATAGATCGTATGCAAAAGTTATGCCCCCGAGAAGTTGACATATCAACTACCTCCATCGAGGCCCACACACCTTTTCGCTTTTCATCTTCCGGGGTTAGGGTTTCTTATTTTACTTATGTTAAAAATGCCTTTGGAGCCTCATTGTAGTGATCATCTTCTTGCGAATGTGCATAACCGTCACATCTCTTCTCAGAGATAAGCTACCACCATTCTAGTAAGTCTTTCACTCTGTATTTTTACAGTCTTTGTACATTTTCGCTCATTAATAGAAATTATGTATTATTGTATCTCTGTGTTTATGGTTTCATCTCTGATATATTTATGTTATATTTTTGGATATCCGATACATCTTTATACATTTCTTTATTATATCTTCACTCTCATTTCATGCTGAAAATAATCCGGATCACCTCTCAAAACTCGTAAGTGATTTGCGCAGTCGTTGCAAACAAGTTCTGAAAGAAGCAAGGTGTTCCATTCCATCTTCGTCTTGTGGATTCCAGTCTTAGGTTGTTTTTGACCGATATTTGATTGTGTGTTGAGTTTTCTCCTTCCACGTAACATGCCTTGTGAAAGGGGCAAGGTTCATAGAAGTAATGGTACCTTTCATAATTATTCCAGCTGACGTCACAATCCTTCTCCTTCAACCAGTGATTATGGCTCTTCCTACCAACAAACAGACCAAAATGTTGAAGAAAGAGATTATTCAGTTATCCATCATGGTGAAGAAACATGGGGCCATGCGGTAGTAGAGGAGGAATTGCTACCTGTACCCGAACAAGATAATGTGGGAGCTCCTATGTCGCCTAGTGCAATGAATGTTCAAAGCGAATTGTCCACCTTTGCTGCCATGAGGGAGGACGAAAGCTCCAGACTTCCAGAACATGGTGAATATTCCCATCAACATGACATTGAGGAACACCCTATGTGATTCACAAAGGACCAACTACAGTTGATCTTTGACCTACGAGGGGAAATGGTAGACCAAAAATTTCATCAGGATTTGATAGAATACAAAATTGGGTCACTTTATGATATGCTCTCCATTCCGTAGCAAATCCAGCAATACCAGGTGTAGCCACACCAACGAGTAGTTGTCCTAGTATGGTCGGATCCTCTCCAACGTGATGGCAAAGGAAATTCGTCCTACATCTGATCATATTTTATGATTATGCTCTATGTTCTTGTTTTCACTAGTCATAGTTTTGTGTTTATTTTTTATCCTAGCTTGTTCAATAGACGATACAATAGTATTATGGATATCAATTTTGGCCCACAGGGCATACTTTTATAGACAATATGGTCCTGGTGTTGGAGTTGGTTTTCATTATTGGCAGCTCTGGCATGAGGACTTTTGATATGCATTTTGATCTTGGTCTATAGAAGGTAATATTTACACAAAAAAAATGACGGTGTACAAGAAAATATAAATTTATATTTGAAAATGACGCATTAAGGAACTTCCTCAATCCCATGAAGACTACCACCAACTCCAAGTTAAGACTTCCAAGTCAATAAACCAATAATATAATAAATAAATAAATATATTTAAATATTTGAGAAAAATAATAAAATCCAATACCTAATATACCACTATGAAAAAGCATGCACAAATGGAAGAACGATCTATCCATGAGTGGGAGGTTATCACCAAGATTGTGTGATGGGACAATTTTATTCCCCTACAAATGGCTTCCACCCTCAACCCCTGTGCATGAGAACCAATAACTTGATGAAAACTAAACCCCACACAAACCAACAAATCTACACCTCATGAGTAAATAAATAAATATTAGTTTAGTTATAATAACATACAATGCTCTTAAATTTTTTTATAATAATAAGATAAAAAAAGTTTATAGTAATAAGATTCACATCATGTGAGTCAATTCAAAGAATAGTTTACACATATCAAAATTTTCTACACCTCATGGGTAAATAATAATGGTAAATAATTATTAGTTTAGTTATAATAACATACACTACTCTAAAAAGTTTACAGTAATAAGATAAAAAAGTTTATAGTAATAAGATTTAAAAAAAAGGTTTATAGTAATAAGATAAAAAAGTTTATAGTAATAAGATTTACATCATGTGAGTCAATTCAAAGAATAGTTTACACATATCAAAAATTTCCATTGGATATTAATATTTAGACTAAAAAAAGTTTATAGTATTAAGATTCACATCATGTGGGTTCAAAGAATAGTTTACACATATCAAAATTTTCCATTGGATATTAATATTTAGATTTTTTAGTTTTATTTATTTATTTATATTAAGGGACACGTCATTTAACATGAGATCCATTTAGGTAAGCATCAATTAAGATAATATTTATATCCATAACATTTTTTCCATAAAGGTGTTAAAGATATCCTTTCTTTTTAATTTCCCATGATCACATATTCCCACTTGGATCACATATTCCTTCCGTGAGTGAGTAAATGTCGTAGAGAGAGAGCATTAGAGTTGGCACCTTTCAATGTTCCCAAACACCGTGGTAAATGATGCCCTCGTGATTAAAGTACCCACTGAAATGTATGCAACAATTAGTATTGTAATGGTACGTGACTTTTGTGGCATTAAGGATTTCTTATCTCTTTAATGATGGGACTTCATAACCTCTACTTTCACTACAGACAAACTAACGTTTTCATCATATACTTAAGGCATTACATAATGTCTTCATTATTATTTATTAAATTCAATTTTATATTATATTAAATTTAAGAGAGGTTAATTTTATTCATTATTTAAATTTTTTATTATTATTTAAGTAATTAAATATTTTTAATGATAAAAAACAAGCATTTTAAATTATTTTTATAATTGTATAAAAAAAAGTGAAATATATAATAATATTGAAGAAATTGCAATGTCACTAGAAAGTTTATTTCATTTAATTAAATATATGTAATTTTTTTAGAAGAAAACATATGTTCTTAATCAAAAGTCTAGATTTGAAGTTAAGATGAATCTACATTAATTTATAATTTTAAATTTAAGAAAAATATATCTTATTTGATCATTTTCTTAAAACTAGTGGATAAAAAAATACCTATTTAATTCAAACTTGATTTGAAGTCACCAACTATTTATAAGGGATAGATATTCTATTTTATTTCTTAACCATATTTTTAATGCTATGCATATCATTTAATGCTTTGCATGCACAAGTGTGAGTCATTAGATCCAAAATAACTTTTGATCTAATAACTTACATATATATCAATTAAATGTTGAGTGCTTGTTGCTCTCCATATTTCTATTAAAAATCTAGTAAAAGTTCACCCACCTCAATCTATTAAAAATCTAGTAAAAGTTCACCCACCTCAATCTAGCTTTGTCTCTATTGAACATGTAATTATAGAATAAAATAAAATTTCTAAATAAAATATCTGAATAGAGATAGAAATGACCAAAATCAAATATTAAATGATGGAAATATAAAATTTCAACAAGAATTTGTCCAATTTTAAAATACATAATAATAAAAGAGCGTTATTCAAGTGCCATCATCCTCATTCATTCATGGCATATTAACCAACTACACTCAGCGACCCAATTTTATACTCGTCATTTTTAATAGCCGTCCACCAATTTTTATACTCCTTGTTCCCAAAATTTTAATCCTTTAAATATCAATCTACACCTGAAGTTGTCCCGATAAAGCCGTTGAATTGAGAGTGTTTTGGGATATTAGTATTTTAAGCGAGATATTTTTTTATTGCAATATAAAAAATATATTAAGCTTTATTTGTTTGATATGGTAGGTCGGCTAAGATTATATTAGACTTTATTTGATTAAGAATACTTGGTACTTAAATTTAATTCTCACATCATCGATTTTTCCATTATTGTTAATGTCAAGAGGATAATTTTTTTTTGTTAGATTTTCACTTTCATTCTCATCATCATGGCAATGGGAGATTAGTGATAGATTTCAAGAGAGAACGAATATTTTAACATTTTAATATTTATAATGTAACAATTTTTATTCATGAAAGATACAATTATAAATTTTGAAATATAGATCAATTTAGTTTTAGTGGACGTTAATCGTCATCAATGCAACAACATTTATTTGTGAACGATAAGATTAAGACTAGAGATCTTACAGCCTGAGTGAGCCTAATGGTTAAGAAGAGGTCACAAGTTCAAATCCATAGGGGGGTAGGGTATGAGAGTATGTAATATGTAAAATGTATAAAAGTTGTTTATATGGACACATTAATCCATGAATGACATACATGCGTCTAGACTTTGATGGGGAGACTAATAACATTCCACTTTTATTTTATTGAACTGACAAGTTCAATTGAATGAGAGGGCCCCTCTACTCTTATGGGGGAGGGGGATTTCCATTTGGTGGGACTTCTTTTCCTAGTAGTATTTCTTTTTCCTGAAGGTACATGTTTAACTTCTAATAAATTGACCAAAAAATAAATCACTAAAGGAGTACATATTAGAACATATTTCTATATCAATGTCGAGTCATGTAGGTCATAACTACCTAAGGGGGTTATGACTTTTTCTTTTTGGTGACTTGTGTCCAATCCTGTTATTATTAGACAAACATATCATAGGCTTGTGTAGCTCTCCTTCCTTCAATTCTTCCTTGGTTCCTTCCTCCAATGCCATTGTTAAGATGTTGTCTTCTTTCTCTTCTTCTTCCATTGTTGTTTCTCATGTCCCTCTTCCTTTTGAGTCATGATAGAGGGAGGGTTTGAATGACAAGGAGGGGTTTGAGGAGAGGTAGCTAGTGATTATTTCTATGAACATTAGTGGCCTATCCCTTGCTTTGGCTATCTAAGGGGAGCTTCCTAAGAGAGGAGGGGTAGTTGGGGTGCTACATCTTCTTCTTTTCCTTGGAGTGTATCTAGAGGTGCTTCTTCAAGGGCTATGAGAGGAAGATTTTGAGGTTATCCCTCTTCTTGCATTGAGGGCGGATCTTTGCTAATGAGGTGATGTTCCTCCAAGACCTTATCCCACTAAGTTGGCTTCTTAGAGGTCTTCAAGGTTGACCTTTTTTACTAGCCTTTGCACATTGAGTTGCAATATGGCCTATTTCAAGGAACACTCTACACATGAATGCAACCTACTTGCAGTCAAGAGGTTGAGATCAATGGTAGCCTTTGGCCACCAACTTGACCTCCATGGGAAAACGATTTTTGAAGTCCATGTTCACACATATTCGGGCATACATAGCAATGTGTTTCCTTATCATTTCTAATCCTTTGAAGTGGAATTTTCTATTGGTATTTCTAATAGCTTGTAGTGAGCCAAGACCGCATAGGTGGAGAGGAAGGTTGGGGAATGTCACCTAGAATGAGGTGAAGAAAATACTATTTGTAGTCGGATCAAAGGTCATATAATAGAGGCTTCATGTATAAGCCCACCTCACCCTAGAACCATGGCCAATATTTGAGGATGTGATATATATCTTTTGACAAGGAAAATTCTATGATTATAAACCTTTTTGCACATGGGTAGATAAAATATTCTTCCTTGATTTAAGGCCTCCAAGCGGTGGATATACATTTTTGAAGCTCTATGAGCTTTAGCCATAAGTTGTTGAATCCACAAATGATGCCACTGTCCTTGAAGTATATAGAGTGGTCAACTACATTCAAAATCACTAGGATGGAAAGAAAAGGCCCTTTATAGACCATATGAATTTGCAAACTTTGTTCCACCATTGAGGGGTGCGCTAAATAATTAGCATAAATGAGGGCATCCTTGAAGGTAAGCCTTATGTCTAACTACCACTGGGGGTTAGATTTTTGGGAGGTAAGATTTGAGAGGGGGAAAACCATTATAGGGGGGAGAACAACTATAAAAGAGGGTGTCACGATGAAAGAATTTGTTGTCATTTGGGAGACAATCTAATCCATTAAATTGCTAGATATTGAAGTGACGATCCACCATGGCAATTTAACTTCATGGAGGTGGAAGGAGGAAATGATCATGGTGGGATTTTAGAGGCAAAGTTGGGTTGAAAGTCCACAAGGGCCACAAAGGCATATGTGGAGCGACTAAGACATAAACCCTAGCTATGAATGTCGAGAAACATAACAATGTTGTGTGGAACCAGTTCAAGTGAATTTTATTATTAATAACAACACCCCATTATTTCAAAGAACCAAACCCTCATTAACAATTAATTATATTATAACTCATTAATTTTGAATGATATAAATGGTTGATCTTTCTTTATACAAGATTAAAAGAAAATATTATTACATCAATGTATAATTTTATATTTTAAATAATATCATGTGAATAATTATTTTTATTTTATTAAAAAATTAATTATTAAACCAATTTAAAGTATACAAAACATATTTTTAAATATAAAGGAATCAAAATGGAAAAAACAAAATTTTTGAAAAAATGTCAAAATTAAAAAAATCCTCAAACAGCAGGGAATATTCCAAAAAAAAAAAAAAATCCTCAAACAACCGGGAATATTCCAACACTTAAGTTAATGCTCTAGTATTCAAAAGCAAAATTTGGAAAATAAATTAGGAGCACTTATACTTAAGTCTACACACTTCTATCACATATTCATTCTGTGAGTAAAGTACCATCTCGATCTAGTTGTGAGAGTCCATCATAATATTCGTGAAGAATATATTATCAACATTTTTGTTTGCATTATTTGTTGAAATGTATGCATCAATTATTATTGTAATGGTACGTGACTTTTGTGGTACTAAGGATTTTATAACCTTTTAAAGATAGGGACTTCATAACCTCTACTTTCATTACATACAAATAAAACATTTTCATTATATAAGTAAGATATTAAATAATGTTATAAATTTAATTTATTTTTGGGTGGTTTATTTTTCTAGTGAAATAAAGTTTTATTTTGATTTATTATTTTTAAATTTTTGATGATTTAGGTTGTTTTAAAATGGACCAAAACTTTTTGGGGTTTTGTTTCATAGTTAAAATTTTCATTAGTGAAGTAATGTTATCATCGAGAGAAGTGAAGTGCACTTTACAACCTAGTATTGGAGAGAATGTAATGTGTGTCTCATGTAATGTTTGTCCCATTTGATTGAATATAATATATTATACAAAACTAAAAATAAATTAATAATAAATTGAATGTCCACTAAATAATAATCATTGATGAATCTTTATATTATAGTAATCAAATCATGACAATAATTCGAAGAAGATGAATCTAAAGAAATTTTTGCTAGAAGGTCCGCGCACACACAAGCACACCAACATAGATCCATCTTAACTTTAGATATTTGAAGTAACAAGAGATTTACATCTCGTTTTTTTGGATCCCTCTCATTGCTTAATAGATCCAAAGTTAAGATGGATCTACTTTGGTTTATAATTTTAAATTAAGGGAAATACACCTTATATGATTCTTCTCTTAAAAGCTCGTATTTTATCAATTTAAAGTATGGCTATGACCATGTACTTAATGTATAAGCACATTATAAGTAACATGAAAGAAAAGAGACCTTTTAAGATCGATTCAAATTTGAGTTGAAGTCACCAATGACTTAATAGGGGATGGCATAAAGATGCGACTTCTTGGCTAAATCAATGGAGAATGGGAGTGGTCACTCTATAGAATATTGATCACATTAAAAATATTATAACACATAAATTTAAGAAGAAACTATGGTGCAAAAAAGACACAGAGGATAAGAGAAAATTAAGGTACCATAAAGAAGTCTTTAACTCCAAATTAGAAGATCAAATTATATTTTTGTCACTAATGACTTAAAGAAGAAAATCAATATTGCTCAAATACAAATGAACTCTTACATGCTTGATAGTGAAAATAGTCATTGTACCAATCCTAAAATGTCACGTGATGAAATAACATATCTTCTTTGTGATACAAAGAAAGTAAAAGATGAAAAACACTTTCTCTCAAAATTGTTGGAATAATGAATCATTTGTTTTAGATTAATTATTGTTAGTTATTATATCTAGAAAGTTTAATTTGAGTTAGAAAAATATGCTTGAAAGATTTGTGGAGTGTTTATAGTAGATGATAGTTTCTTGAAACATCTCCTCTTGTGTATAAATATATATTTTGGTAATGAGAAAGTTTGAGTTGGGTGTACATTATTGTTAATATTTGCTCCAATATTTTTGGTGTATTTCTTCATTTGGTATCACAGAAAAAAGTTTCTCATGCTACTCTACTTGTGAGGTTTGAGTCTTGGATTGAGTGTGGAGTCGACTAGAGTTTTCTACAAACTGGTGCTTCATGGAAAAGAGTGATTATTATTGTGTGCAGTGTTTGGTGTGTGTGATGCTTCCACGCGTGATTTCTTTGAGGAAGAGGAGTGGAGTGTTTGCAGTGTGGGTTGGTGGGTTCAAACCTATGTGTGGACGACAGGGATGAGGGATGGTAGTGGAGCAAAAGCATGGAGTTGTGCAAAAGGTTATGCATAAAGGTGCGTCCATTGGTGTGTTTCTTCAAGTAATTACAATGTGTATCCATTTCTACGTTCTCAAGTTTCATTTTTTTTTTTGGCAATAATATTTTTAAATTAATATATGAGAAGTGTATTTTAAAAAGGTGATTGGCATAATTTTGTAATAAGTTTGTCATCAAAGATTATGTAGTGCAATGAGAATTATAATTTATTTATATAACCTTTTTCACTTCTCATTAAGAGAGACTTAGCAAGATTTTGTATTTAAACTTTGCTTGTAATTTTTTGCGAATATTAAGTTTTTAACTCTCTTTTGTATTCTTAAATTAATAAAAGGATTATTTTTTGTTGTGGTTGAGTTTCAATTTTTTTGGGACAATTTTTTTTTGTTTTGAGCTAAGTGAGATACATTGTGTTGATTTTTTGTTTATTCTCTCTATCTTTCTTACTATCACTAAATATTTATGGGAACTTGTAATTGATGGATATGTGATGCCTTCCGATAATAATTTAAAGCATTGCGTGACGATGACAATAAATATCTAAATGAACTTATAAAGAAGCATCATGAAGCACTTTCTCTTATAGGTAGTGCAGTTGAAGAAACTATATTTCCAAGAATCAGTGTTGTAAAATCATCCAAGCAAGCATGGGATATATTAAAGAACACATATGAAGGTGTGGTTGTAGCTAAATTGCAAACATTAATGATGAATTTTGAAAATGCAAATATGCAAAGTAATGAATCCGTTCACGATTACATCATAAAAATGCAAGATCTTGTTAATCAGACGAGGTCATTAGGTGAAGATATTCCATAAAGAAGACTTCTTGAGAAAATTTTAAGAGGCCTTTTGCTCAAATTTTAGATGGTCACCACTAGTATTATGGTCTCCAAAGATTTAAACATAATGAAAATTAACGAATTGAGTGTTTTTTTGCTAACTGTTGAAGAAAACAATCCAACTGAGCAAGTGGAACATGTCTTTTCCACAAGGCATAGAGGAAGAGGGAGAAGTAGAGGTCAATATCAGAATCATAATCACAATAGGAATCCACAATAGTCACAAAATTATCAAGGAAATGCATCCACGTCAAGAGGAAGAGGAAGAAGTCCAAGCTAGTTTAGAGGAAGAAGCAAAGAAGGATTTTGTGGAATAGGAAGAGGTAAAGATGGATCTTGAGAAAGAAAAGGACCACAATGTTATCATTTTCATAAATTTGGTCATCTTGAAAAAGATTGTTATGAAAAATTGTGAGATATGGAACATAAAGGTGCCAATACAATTGTTGAAAAAATTAGGAATGAGAAGTTATTCATATCAAGTTTTATGGCACACAATGAAGAAAGTGAATCTTGGTATATTGATTCGGGATGTTCAACTCATATGCCATCTTAGGAGGAGTTGTTTACTAGAATAAATGACAATTATTCTAGTAAAGTTATATTTGGTGATGATAGAGTTTCTAAAGTTAAAGGGAAAGTCACAATGGCAATTCCAACATTGCATGAAAATAAGAAGTTTATCGAGGACACATTGTTGACACCAATGTTGAAGAAGAACCTACTTTCTGCAAGACAAATGATGGAGAAAAAATTCAAGTTAGTGTTTGATAATAAAGAGTGCTTAATCATGGATAAGTTGAATAAAAATGCAGTAGTAGCAAGAGGAGAAATGATTGAAGACCGAATCTTCAAGATTTCTTTTGATTCAAGTAACTCTCATAGTTTGAATGTTAAAGAAAATATGAATAGCAGAATTTGGCATTTAAGGATGGGACATTTGAATTTTTAGAGTTTGGTGTTGTTAAGGAAGCATAACATGGTGAATGGTCTTCCTTATATAAAGATGGATGATGAAGTATGTGCATTTTTGGGAAAAAACACATGGAAAGTTTCTCAAATATAACATGGAAGGCTAGAGAACATTTAGCACTAGTACATTCAGATTTGTGTGGTTCAATGGAGACCGTGTCTTTTGGAAAGGAACACTATTTTCTCACTTTCACTAATGATCATTCTAGGAAAACTTGGGTGTAATTTTTGCAGGAGAAATCTGAAGTGTTTTCTTATTTTCTTGAATTTAAGGCATTAGTTGAAAAGCAAGGTAATTTGAAAATTATCACCCTACTAACAGATAAAGGGGACGAATACAAGTAAAATGAATTTTTGAATTATTACAGAAAGAATGGAACAAAGTGAGAGTTTACCAATTCCTACTCTCCTCAACAAAATGGAGTTGTGGAAAGGAAAAACGGGACCATAGTTGAAATGGCTCGTAGCATGTTGAAAACTAAGTCTCTTGGAAATGGTTTTTGTGTCAAAGCAGTGCACACTGCAGTTTACACTCTCAATTGATGTCCTACGAGAGAAATATTTCATTTGACTCCGAAAGAAGCATGGTCAGGATACAAACCAAGTGTTGCACATATGAAATTTTTTGGATGCACAACATATGCACATGTTCCTAAAGAAAAGAGGAGAAAATTAGATGATAAAAGTGTGAAGTGCATTTTTATTGGATATAGTATTGAAATAAGAAGTTACCGATTGTTTGATCCTCAAGCAAAGAAATTTATAATAAGCACAGATGTTGTGTTTGATGAGAAAGGAATTTATCAGCATGAACATGTATATAATGAATTAAGAAAAGATGAAGTGGATATTGGTGATGGATCAAATTCTAAGTTAGTAAAGGTAGATGAAGTCATGAAGAATCCTAAGTGGCTTGAAAGGTGTAATTGATAGAGCAATATGTTGGATAGAAATTTTGAGAAAAGACTTACTCGATTACAAAGTTCTATTTTTATTTTTACACTTATGACACAAGTAATGATGATGAATGAACCACAGAATTAAGCAGAAGCATCAAGAAAGAAAGAATGGAATGAAGCTATGGAAGTAGAATTGAATTCCTTGGTGGGAAATGATACATGGGACTTGGTCAGTTAACAAAAGGAAAAGATGTAATTGATAAGTATAAAACTCATTTAGTTGCAAAAGGTTATGCACAAAAGGAAGGAATTGATTATACTAAGAAATTTTCTCCAGTGGAAAAGTTGGATACAATCAGGATGGAACTTGCATTCGTTGCATAGTATAAATGGACAAATTTTCAAATGGATGATAAATCATCTTTCTTGAATGGTTATGTGGATGAAGAAAATTATGTAGAGTAGCCAAAAGGTTTTGAAGTTCTAGGTAAAGACGATTGTGTTTACAAGTTGAAGAAGGCCTTTATGGTCTCAAACAAGTGCCAAGAGCATGGTATTCCATAATTGATAAATATTTTCAGGATCATGGCTGAGTTAAAAGTTTATCGAATCCCAATATCTATATTTTTCAATCATGATAGGACATTCTGATAGTTGCATTATATGTTGATGATTTGATCTACACATTGAACAATGTTGAATGATTTCAAAAGTTTAAGTCACATATGATTATTGAGTTTTAGATGACAGATCTTGGTGAGTTTCATTATTTCTTGGGTATTGAAATTTGGCAGAAGGAAGATAGTATTCTCATGTCACAAGCCAAGTATACTTGGGATATTATGAAGAAGTTCAAAATGTTGAGTTGCAAGCCACCAACAACTCTTCTGGAAGTCTAGTGTTGATCCATATTTTATGAGAAAAATGAAATGACTACAAATTATTAACATATTCTTAACACAGAATAACAGAGATACAGTAAAATTGGTTTTCTATTCAACAAGGAAATAAGCTGAAACTGTAAAATGCAGCGGAAAACAAGCTTGTTGGAATGGTGGCAACTTATCTCCGAGAAGAGATGTGATGGTTGCACTCATTCACAAGAATATGGTTACAATGAGGCTTTGAAGGCAGTTTTACAATAAATAGGAGTGTTAAAAACCCTAGACATCCAAAAACCTAACCCTAGGAGATGAAGCGCCAAAAGTCATGTGGGCCCCGTTTGGGTAAGTCAGTACATCAACTTCTCGGGGTTGTAACTTTTGCATATGATCTCCGTTTTAGGCGTATGATAACCTGTTGGAAAGATCTATCCGAGAACTACATCTATTGACAAAAATTTCATGATGAAAATTTTAGAACGAAAGATACCCAAAAAAACATCGTTTAGGGCCTCAAAACGGCTCTGGAAGTTCAGGACCCGAAAAACTGCTAAAAATAGTAAATTACCAAAATTACCAGAAAGTTGTTTTGAGCCAGCTGGAAAAGGTGGGTGGCCACCGATATCCACCTGGATCAATCCTCCCTCCTTAGGAAGAAATGGTCTCCATTGCGTTGAGTTCCCCCATCAGATGAGGAAATTTTTATTGAATTTGGCCCTAGGTGAGCCACTAGCCTTGGTGCAGGAGCTGCCCTGCTTTGACGACTCAATAAAGATGGATCCTTTGTTGTCGAGTGCCCTTGATCTGTGTGTCCACAATCTGCTCATTGGATGCCTTTTGTATGTAGTTGGGGTTGAGCTTTGTTGGTGTCAATGGTTCTGCTACATTTGAGGTGTCCAATAATGGTGGGAAATAAGGCTGAAGGAGGTCCACGTTGAACACTGGGTGCAGGCCAAGGAAAGGAGGAATGTTGAGCTCAAATGAATTATCCCCCACAACCTTGGTGATGGTGTACGACCCATAATGGAGTGGGCGTAGTTTCCAATGGGGTCATGTAAGGCGTTCTTTCTGCAAGTGCAACCAAACTTTGTCGCCTACCTGAAACTTATGTGGCACCCAATGTTGATCATGGCGCTGCTTGTACTTATCATTGGACTTCTGTAGGATATCCTAAACCTGTTGGCAGATGTGCCAGATCTACTCAATGAACTGGGTGGCTTTGTCAGCTTTAGTTGGAGCAGGAGATGAGTTGGCCAAGGTGACTACAAGGGGAAGTGCAACATCTATGGGACCCAATGGTTGGAATCCCAACCCCACCTAAAAGGGGTTGTGGCTGGTTCAGCTATGAAGGGCTTGATTGTAGCTATGATGGACATAGGGAAGACTCTCATCCCATGTGCGAGGGTGATTGGAATTATACATGTGCAGGATATGCGCGGTCATTCAATTTACGACCTCGGTTTGGCCATCTGTCTGGGGGTGGAAGGTTGTGTATTTGGTGAGCTTGGTGTCCAGTAGGGACTAGAGGATTGACCACAATGTGCTGAGAAATCGACTGTCCCGATATGAGACAATGGTTTGTGGGATTCCAAAATGTACCCAGATTCATTCAAAGAAGAGCTAGGCAGTGGCTTCTGCTGTGATGCTCTTCTTGTAGGAAACCAAAATCACCATCTAAGAAAAGCGATTAAGAACCACAAAACAAAGTCATTTCCTCTCTTGGTGGATGGGAGGCCCGACATGTAGTCCATTGAGATGAATTCCCATGGTCTGTCAAGAGTAGGAAGAGGGGTTTACATGCCCTATTTCTTAGTGGTCGGTTTGGCAATAATGTAGACAGTGCAGGACCTAATATACTTTTTGACCTCCTGTTGAAGTTTTGACCAGTAGAAATGGTTTTTTAGCATCGCCATTGTCGTTTCGATGCCAAACTGTCCTGCCACCTGACTATAGTGGGCTTCCTAGATTATCTTCGCTCGCTCGCTTGATGGAAAGCAGATATGGCCCAAACGACACAACAACCCATCCTGAAGATGGAAATTATCGACAACTGCGTTTGCACCCAAAATTTGGTATGTGGTGGCGAAGTCCAGGTCTGTCTCATAGAGTTGGGGCCATCCATAGGTCTCATGGCTGCAAGAGTCTAACACCGTGGTGAGTGACACGAATGGCCGTCTACTAAGGAAATCAACGACGTCGTTGGTGCTTCCTATTATATACTTGATGTTGAGGTGGAATTGTTGTAAGTATGTGGACCACTTTTGATTGTGGTCATTCTGTAATTTTCCTTGTGTCTCCATGAACTGCAATGGCTTATTATCAGTGTGGATGACTGTCTCCTTCCCAAGAATGTAATGTCTCCACTGACGGTAGGCTTGCACAATGGAGTACATTTCTTTGTCATAAGTAGGGTACTTACAAACAACATCTGAAAGTGTCTCACTATGATAGGCCATGGGGTGGCTGAACTAAGTGAATATGATGCCCACAACATAATCTGAAGCATCTGTCTCGATCTCAAAGGGCTATTGCGGGTTTGGTAGTGAAAGTACCGGGGTTGAGCAGAATCTCTGCTTCAAATCATCAAACGCTTGTTGTTGGGACATGCCCCACGAAACTTTTTCCTTACCACGACCCCTGGTTATTTGGCTGAGGGCCCATGCAATGTGGGAGAATCCCAACACGAACCAGCGGTAGAAATTGGCAAGGCCCAAGAAGCTTCAAAGCTTAGTGAGTGTGGTTGGGGATGGCCAGTCACGTATGACCTAGATCTTGGTTGTGTTATCACCCTATAAGTTATAGGAATCAACTGGTGACTGGAATATTATTTGTCTCTAGTATTTTTGTTGACAAATGATTTTTCATTCTGCAAATAATTTAAAAAGAAAAAGAAAAGAAAAGAAAAGAAAAGAAAAAGAAAAGAAAAAGAAAAAAGAAAAGAAAAGAAAAAAAAAGAAAGAAAAGAGGGCATAAAAGAATTGAAATAAAAATCCCCATGCAATAATAGTAACTTGGTCCATACCTTTCAAGCATGGCCAAGTCCTTTTTAAATTTGATGTTGATAGGGTAGTGAATGATTTGGCTAAACAGTTTAATCTTAACCAAAGTGTATAGGTTAGATTAGTGAATAAACCTAGCCAGACAGTTTAATTTTGGCCAAGTAGCCCCAGGGTAGAGTAATTTTCTTAACCCAACAGTTTAATCTAGGTTAACTGTCATAGGAAACTAGGCTAGAACATAGGTTAGTGTCACTGTTGCTTTGTTTCAATAAAGCCATCTTGATGTAAGTGTTGCACCATGATTCAAATGCTTAGAAAATCATTTGGTCAAAGCCCCATGGTGGTGTTTACTTGAAAAGTTCGGGGGAAAACCCATAAAATGTAGCTATCCTAAGTTTTCTCAGTGCATGTGCTTTTCCGCTCTCCATTTATACTCTCTGCACATACCGACGGTCCTGATCGCGGCGCCCAGATCTACAGTGCACAGAGCATTCCGGACCCCCCCAACCATTCTGCCTTTAACCGGGGGGTCCGGAATCGCTGATAACATTTGCGCGCATCTGGACGACCCAGGGATGAGCGCTTAAATCAACGATCTAGATTGGATTCTGGACCCCCCCCCCCCCCC
>SNQJ01S0045834.1:98676-123400 GCA_010110895.2 Picea sitchensis
TTCATCTATTGCTGGGTAGACCGTGGAAATATGACAGGAATGTGGTTCATGATGGGAGAATGAACACATACACCCTAGAGAAGAATGGGAGGACTCACATGTTGCTTCCAATCAAGGATAAGGAGGTGAAATATGAAGTAAGTAACATTGTACTTCTCATGAGTGGGAAGGAACTTCTTACAGAGGTCAAGAAGAAATAAGAACCACAATTTATTGTGGTCAGAAAACCGAAGATTGTTTTGACCAACACAAGGGTAGATAATTTACCAGAAGGGGTTCAAGAACTACTGGAAGAGTTCGCTGACATAGTAGTGGATGAACTACCTCATTTGTTGCCATCGATTATAAGTGTGAGTCATCGTATTGATCTCATACCAGGAGCCAGTTTGCCAAACAAAGCCGCATACATATTGACACCGCAGGAGAATGAAGAGGTCAAAAGACAAGTCCAGGACTTGTTGGACAAAGGTTTGGTCAGGGAAAGCTTGAGTCCATGTGCTGTTCTAACATTACTCAGTCCGAAGAAAGATGGAGGCTGGAGGATGTGTACTGACTCGAGGTCGATCAACAAGATAAGCATCAGGTACAGATTCCCATTGCCAAGGATGGATGATCTGATGGATTGCTTGAGTGGAGCAAAATTCTTTTGAAAAATTGACTTGAAAAGTGAGTATCATCAAATCCGCATGAGAGAAGATGACGAGTGGAAGACAACATTCAAAACCAACGAAGGGTTGTATGAATGGCTTGTTATACCATTTGGCTTAACAAATGCACTGAGTACCTTCATGAGGTTGATGAATGAAGTCCTAAGGGAGTTCATCGAATTTTTTTTTATCGTATATCTGGATGACATACTGATTTTCAGTAAAACAGTGGTAGAGCATTTGAAACACTTGGCTACAATGATGAAGAGGTTATAGTAGGAGAATTTGTTGATAAACATGAAGAAATCCTCATTCATGAAGACATAGCTCATTTCTTTGGGTTTTGTTATTTCTGTAGATAAATTGAGAATGGATCCAGATAAGGTGGAGGTAATCAAGAATTGGCCATCACCGAAGAATATATTTGAGGTGAGAAGTTTTCACGGATTGGCTAGTTTCTACCGAAAGTTCATTAGGAATTTCAGTGGAATTAGTGCATCGATGATGGATACAGTAAATAAAATACATAAGTCTTTTCAATGGACAGAAGAGGCTGAGAAGAGTTTTAATTTGTTGAAGAAGAAAATCACGGAACAACCAATTTTGGTGTTGCCAGATTTCAAGAAGACATTTCAGGTGAAATGAGATGCAAGTAGATTTGCAATAGGGGCAATCTTGAGCCAGGAAGACAGGTCGATAGCATACTTCAGCGAGAAGTTGAATGAAGTGAAAGTGAAGTACTCCACTTATGACAAGGAGTTTTATGCTATCATTAAGGCATTGAAGAAATGGAGACATTACTTGATCCCAAAGGAGTTTGTCTTATATAGTGACAATCATGCACTGCAATTTGTGACTCAACAGGAAAAGTTGAATCAAAGACATGTAAAATGGGTTGAGTATATGCAAAATTTCACTTTTTTGATTAAACATATTTCTGGTACTGCTAACAAAGTTGCTGATGCTTTGAGAAGGAAATGTTTGCTATTGCAGGAGTTCAGAGTGGGTTTTGATGATCTCAGGGACGTGTACATAAATGATTCAGATTTTAAAGAGGTGTATGAAGCAGCTGAGAATCCAATTCTCAGAGATAGAAGCCAATGGACATAATACATGATCCAGGAAGGATTACTGTTTAAAGGTAATCAACTTTGTATTCCAAAATTCTCCATGAGGGAGAATTTGCTGAAGGAGAAACACAGTGGAGGATTGGCCGAACATTTCGGTCATGACAAGACGTTCGCAAAGTTGAATGAATCATATTTTTGGCCAGGAATGCGAGCAGACGTCAAGATATTCATGGATAGATGCAGAATTTGCCAGCATTCGAAGGGCAGGAGACAGAATGCATGGTTTTATCAACCGTTACCCATACCTGAGAAGTCGTGGGATGCGGTCAGCATGGATTTCATATTGGGGTTGCCAAGAACACAAAGAGGTTTTGACTCAATATTTGTGGTGGTGGATAGATTTTCCAAGATGGCACACTTCATTCCATGTCAGAAAACCAGTGACGCAAGTCACATTGCGAATCTGTTTTTCAAAAAAGTCATTCGACTTCACGTCTTACCAAGGAGCATAGTTTCGATCGAGACACTAAGTTCATAGGAAACTTTTGGAGGACCTTATGGAAGAAGTTTGGAACTAACTTTTCGTTTAGTTCGTCTTATCATCCTTAGATGGATGGACAGATAGAAGTGGTAAACAGAAGTTTGGGAGACTTGCTAAGAAGCCTGGTGATAGAACACCACAACCAGTGGGACAACATATTACCACAGGCGGAGTTTGCTTATAATGACTCAGTTAACAGAAGCACGGGGTAGATTCCATTTCAGATTGTCTATGGCATGCAGCCGAGAGGAATTTCTGAGCTAAGGGATTCAGAATAGACTACAAATAGGAGCGCTAGTGCAGAATATTTTGCAGAGGCGATGAAGGAACTTCACAACCAGGTGAAGGAGCGATTGCAGAGTTCGAGCCAAGAATATAAGCGCAGAGCAGATCAACACAGGAGACAACTTCAATTTGAGATTGGTGATTTGATTCTGGCACATTTGAGAAAGGAAAAGTTCCCGAGAGGAACATATAATAAACCGAAGATGAAGAAAATCAGACCATGTAAGGTCTTGAAGAAATTTGGGGCAAATGCTTACGAGATTGAATTACCCGATGGGATCGGAATTTATCTGATATTCAATATCTCAGATTTGTACCCATATAAAGCTCAGGAAGCAAGGAAAGAAAGTAAACAACCAGAGGTCCAGTGGAAAAAACAGATGCCAGTTGCAGAAAATCCACAGGTGGAGCGCATACTGGACAAAAGGGTCGGCAAGAAGACCAGCCGAAAGCAATATTTTGAATATTTGGTCAAGTGGAAGGGCCATCCAGTTGAAGATGCCAACTAGGAGAATGAAGCAGAGATCCAGAGGCATGGACAGACCGTACGTGAGCTCATGGATAGGAGCCCATGAAATTTTTTAAGCAAGGGAGTATGATGTAGGAGCATCTCAAGCAAGCCAGCGTGGAGATAAAGGACAGCTGGAAAAGCGCCCAACGCAAATTTTGAAATTATCTTGAAGATAATGCGCCAATCTTAAATGAGATAATTAAGATGAAGCACACTTGTAAAATGTAAACGGACCTTGAGCGATCTGCTCTCGTCCTTAGTAGATAGAAGGCATTTATGGTAGTTAATGCAAGTAGATAGAATTTAATTCTAGATTAGACAGTTTAGAATGAGAGAGGGAAACAAGATATAGACACCCTCATTGTGTATTGTAACATAGAGGGGAATAGAGAATAGGAGAATAGAAGAGAGCATAGAGCATAGAAGAGAAGAAACAAAGAGCGGCGTAAAAAAACTCCATGTACAGAAGTTCTGGATTAATACAAGAAGGATTTGATTCAGACTCACGGTGTTTAAATATTCTCTGTGTATGCATTTTTGAATGTTATGCTCATGAAGGTTTTACTCTTTCTATCATGCAGTTGCTTTTATGCTATGTATGAATGATTTATTGTTGAATGTCTGAAATCTGAGAGAGAGAGAGAGAGTAAGAGGAATGAGTTTCAATTGTTTCTCTATCTGAGCAAGAGTTCCTACAAGGAGTGCAGTTGAATTGTCCGCAAGGAGTGTGTTGACAAAGGGTTCAGAGTTTTGTCTTTGAAGCTCAGATAAGATAGTTTTTGTTCTCATTCCCTTAGAAGTGCAGTTAGGCACAGGAGTCGTGCAAGGTGTGCGTAGGTTGAATAGAGCTTTAGGTTTCGTAACCTGAATGACTTGTTGAGAGACTACTGCTGTAGGTGTGCACAGAGTCGAAGGAAGTTCAACACTTGGAAGTGTTTGAAGGTCTGCAGCAAGGAGTGCGAGCAGGAGTTTTCTAAAAGACTCGAAGCTGTGGAAAGCTCAGTAGGATTTGAACCTTCGAAGGGGTCAAAGAAAGGCAAGGGGCCAAGTACCTTGAAAATTTGAAGGAAGGCATAGCAACATCGGACCGCAGGAGGACAAGTTCTGCGGAGAGGGATACTTTGTCTAGTTCATGCAGAAGTTCTCAAGGGAAGAATAGATAGTCAGAATTCTCTGAGAAGAATTCATGAAATCTCGTGAGCCGTCAGATTTGACGGAAGAGCAGGGGAGTTACAACGAGTGTTTTTGAGAGGTTTAAGCTCAGGAGAGGTAGAACCATAGATCCAAGCCACGAGGGCCGTTGGATTTACAAGTGGGTTTTTATTTCGGGGTTTCAAAGGTTGAAGTCCTGTAATCTCTGCAACAGGACTCGCGAGATCACGAAACGCGAAGTCCCGAAGGGATAAAAGGATCGTGTGGGCCATAGGAATCGACAGGATGGACATGTGGCACCCTATCGACATGGGAGTCAAACTCCATTGACCATTTCAAGGTTCGTGGGGTGAAGACCCGAATTATTTTCATAAGGATTCACGAAATTGCGAGGTCCGAAGTCCCGACGAATGAGGAGCTGTTGAAAAGTCAAACCTCGTGAGCGCTTCAGAGTTTCAGAAAATCGGGTTTCGGGAGTCAAGGGGACAAGTTGTTTGACATCGCAACCCCTAAAATCGTGATAAAAAGAAATCCGAAACAAGCAAGGAAGAGGTCAAGCGTTGACTGTTTTCAGGTTTTCAGAGATTGAGAGACAAGGCGCTTGACCACCAGATTCGCGAAAGTGCGAAGTCCGATCTCCCGAATTACAAGGGGGAATTTCTCGAAGTTAATTGTGGGTGCAGATTTCCTGAAGGGGGAATAGAGGAGCCATTTATGAGAGCTGTTCGGGCCAGTGGAAGAGGAAAGCTCCTGTGTACGTGACCTTCCAACCTACGGGTTGAGGAGGGTTGCATCTGTACCTCAACTCGTAATCAACCTGTACCATAAACAAGTGCATCAACCATGCACCAACCTCTACCAAACAACCTGTAATCAAACTGTACCATAAACAAGTGCATCCAACCATGTACCAAGTATGTACCAATAATGTGTCAACTACTCATCAACTATGACTCATCAATATGTACCAACATCTTCAACTATACACCTCATGTAGGTGCCAACTCATCAACTACTTGACTCAATCATGTACTCAACATGTACCTCAACCAAAATACCTCATCAATTTCATCATCCAAATATGAATTGTATCTCTATAATAGATCTGGTGTATATGATCACATTCCTACAAACCTTCCTTAACTTTAACAACAAGAGACTAACATTTTCATCAAACTTTTCTTTAGTCTCACATACCCTGGATTTTGGATTAGTCAACAACCCTAACTTGAAGTAGTGTAACTTTGAACTGTAATGTATAAGATATGAAATTGATACACAAACACATTCTTCATGTGTGTTTTATGGAATTCCTCCATGTTTCACTACTTGGAACCTCTCAGAAAAGAGTTATAGCAAAATGTATACCTTGTTGAATTAAACATTCTAGAGGCGACCTTGTAGAGCGTGCCCCATGAAATATTCATTGAATTGATATGAAAATATTACAAGAATACTAGAGGCTTTACCCTAATCAACACATTTTGTCTCACTAAATTTGGATATATGTTATGAAGAAGTTATGATGTTTTTACCCGAAACACGTTTTTTAGACTAATTCGGGACTAATACAAACCCTATTTTCCATGGGTGTATCCCAAAATACAATGACCCACAATATGAATTTTTACCGAATGGTTGGGTATGTTTCTCAATGGAATAGAAATTTCACGGTTTGAATCATTATAGAAAAAATTTATTGTGAAAATGGTGTGATGACCTGTAATTAACATACCATAGAAAGCACCTTTAAAATAATTTATCCTTCCTTGTATTTCCGCCTTATTTTCTTCACCTTCCCTCATAAATTTGGTTTAGATATCCTTGGATACCTCATAGCACTATAATTCAATATGCTCAAGTGTAATTAAAATGAGAGAGCCTTGCCTCTTATTTATACTCTCAAGTAGCTTCCTTAAAAACATCTTCTGGTCACTTGGCCCTTTCCTTATTTTAGGGGTAACCCTTCTAATTTATCCATTAAATTTATTATTGAAATAATTTATTTTATTATTCACTTTGAATTATAATGCACTCATCACTTCAGTTTATTATTTACCTTTTAAAATCTCTTAAACCACTTTGACTAATTTGACCTTTGGGGCTTCTAGATGACATATGAGGGTCCTCCAACTTCATAAGGCCATAACTCTCAAATCGTGAGGAGTTATGTGACATTACATACCATCAAAGAAATGGCATGACAAGCACTATCCATCTGGGATAGTTTCCACGATAAATTCACTATCAGCTAAGCATTATTACACAATTAAGCATGGGTTCTCTTATAACGCAAAGAATCTTCCAGTGAGGACTTTCACCATAATGGGACCACTTTGGAGTTCATCCATATTTACTTCTTATCAGCATGAAAAACAATAATGAGTCATGTTACATCAAACAATCTTGGGTCCATTACCCAAACCTTTGTGCTATGGGGCTTTCTTCAAGGGTTGACATCAATGACAACCAACCTTAATCAACGAGACCAACCCAGCTTGACAACCCTTTAATAGCGAGATGAGGTTCTTCTAGCTTACATATCAATATGAAGAGTGCAATGGGATTGCCTTTTACCCACTTCTTTGAATGGAAGGAACTCTCCTTCTTCTGGCTAGTCTAGTTCACCAGGCTAGAGCTTGGTGGTATGGCAATTGGCAGGTTGCATCAATGATCCATCTTCCACTTTGTGGTTTTGACTCAGTGGACCCTACGCATTTGGTCGGGAGGCTTTCAATTTGGCCACCAACTTAGTAGTGTTATGCCAAGGGCTCTTATGGAAATTCGCTTCCTAGGTATCTTTCTTTGTCCTTTCGATGTCCTTCTTTTCTTGCGGCTTGGACTAGTTTTCTTTATATTGTCCATCTTTTCTTTGTCCTTTGTTCTATGGGTTGGGGCTACCCTTTCACGGATTTCTTTGTGGGGGCTAATTGGTACCTCCCGTCTTTTTAATGCGAGCTTCTACTCGATTTTTGGCGACATATCGTAGGCCGTGCCCAGGGCGAGATGTCGAAATTACATTTAGGATGCGGATGTATCTATGCGAGCACCATGACATGAGCACGGATGTCACTCTGAATATTTTATACCAACAGTGCCTTGAGGGTATGGAAGATATTTATGGACTCACAGCTTTGCTTGGTCTCTTTCTTGCCTGATTAATGGGTATTTAGTATAAAATTAATTCATAACTTTGATAATATAGTATTCCTTAATAGAATCTAGAAGGATTCCCGATTAGTCATGGCCTTAAATATGAGGGTTCCCTCGTTTCCCTTTTCTCCACGAGAAAAGTTTCAGGTAATCTTTCCGTGGGGAACAACTTTTGAGGAGTGCAAAGTTAATATTTTCTCTATTTGAAACATTATGAACATAAAATACCCTTCTAGTAGATTCAACCACTTATCCACAAGCTGTGTCCTGTCGACCTTCAAATATAGTAATATCGAGTTTATTTGTACCTTTAAAGGGGCAGCATCTCCACTCAAAGAAGGAGTTAAATTAAGCCTATTGGTAACCACCGAAGGATTTGTGCAAATTTTTCCATCATATCATTCCTATGTCACTCAATATTTTCCTTGAGAAACATTTTGAATTGATCTCTTGTCCCATCATATTTCATTTTTCCTACAATGAGAGGTCGGCAATTACGATGCGAGAGCTTTGGTCCTCAAGAGAAACAAACTCGAGACCCAATTATTTATTACTCTGACCTAGTTGGGGACGTACATTAAGATGACAAGGAAGAAGACAGCTCTGATACCAGCGATATAGATTTTATGAGCAAAATAAATGACTACATACTATTAACAAATGCTTAATACATATGCGGAGATCTGATGCTTGGTTTCTATTCAATAGGAAATAAGATGAAATTGTAAAATGCAGCGAGGAAAACAAGCTTGCTAGAATGGTGGTGACTTATCTTTGAAGAGATGTGGCGGCTGGCTCATTCACAGAATATGGTTACAATGAGGATTTGAAGGCCTTTTACAATAAATGGGGTGTCAAAACCCTAGACATCCAAAAACCTAACCATAGGAGATGGCGCCAAAAATCATGTAGGCCCCATTTGGGTAAGTTAGTACATCAACTTCTCGGGGTTTTAACCTTTTCATACTATCTTTGTTTTAGGTGAATGATATCCCGTTGGAAATATCTATTTGAGGAATAAAATAGTTGTGAAGATGCCAAAAATGTCATTTATATCAAATGTTGAAAGTTCGGGGACCAAAAGCGCAAAAATAGTAAAAATTACCAAAATTGCCGAGCTATTTTGAGCCAGCTGGAAAAGGTGGGTGTAGCGATATCCACCTAGATCAATCCTTCCTCCTTAGGAAGAAATGGTCCCTTGTGTTGATTTTCCCCATGAGATGAGGAAATTTAAAATTAGACTTGGCTAGGAGTGAGCCACTTTCCTTGTTGCAGGAGCTTCCCTTCTTTGAAATTATGATAAAGATGGATCCTTTGTTATGAGTTCCATTGATCTATGTGTCCATAATCTGATCATTGGATGCCCTTTGTATGCAGTCTAGGTTGATCTTTGTTGGTTTAGGTTGTTTTGAAGTCGTCTAAGGTGTCCAATAATGGTAGGAAATAAGGCCAAAGGAGATCACGTTGGCAGGTGCATACCAAGGAAAGGATGAATGTTGTGCTCAACATAATTATCCCCAACCTTGGTGATGGTGTGCGATCCATAATGGGTGTTAAAAGCTTCCGATTTGGTCCTGTAAGGCATTCTTTCTCAAGTGCAACCAAACTTTGTAAGCCTACACGAAACTTATGTGTAACCCGATGTTGATCATGGTGTTGCTTCTACTTGTCATTGGACTTCTATAGGATATCCACGAACCTATTGGTGAATGTGATGGATCTTCTTAATGAATCGGTGGATTTTCAACTTTAGTTGGAGAAGGAGATGAGTCAATGAGGTGACCACAAGGGAAGTGAAACATCTGTGGGATCCAATGTTTGGAATCCCAACCACCCTAAAAGGGGTTGTGGCAGTTGAGCTATGTAGGGCTCGTTTGTAGCTATGTTGGACATGGGAAGAATCACATCCCATGTGAGGGTGCTTGGAATTATAAATGTGAAGGGATATGTACGATCATTCGATTCACGACCTCACTTTGGCCATCTATCTGGGGGTGGAAGGCCATGGATTTGTGAGAAAACGGTCCGGTGAAGTGACCAAGGCGACCAGAATGTCTTGAAATTAGTATCGATGTCGAGACAATGGTTTGTGGGATTCAAATGTACCCAGTTTCGTTCAAGAGAGCTTGGCAGTGGATTACAGCGTGATGCTCTTCTTGTAGGCAACGAGAATCACCATCTTAGAAAAGATCAACAACCACAAAACCATGATCCCATTTCCCCTTGGTGGATGGGAGGTAACATGTAGTCCATTGGGATGGATTCCCATGAATTACTGTCGGGGAGTAGGAAGAGGGTGTACAAGCCCCTATTTATTAGTGGTCGGTTTGGTAATAGCTCAGGCAGTGAAGGACCTAATATACTAGCCGACATCACAATAGAAGTTTCGGTAATAGAAATGTTTTGTAGGATCCTGCTATCTTTTCAACATTGAGTATACGCCCGACTATAGTGGGCTTCCCGGATCATCTTCGATCGATAAACTGATGGAACACATATATGGCCAAAACGACACAACAACCACTTATAAAATATGGAAATTATCGATAATTGCATTTTCACCCAACATCTGGCAGGTGGTGATGAAATTAGGATTTTGTCTCATAGAGTTGGGGCCTTACATATGTCTCATGGCCACAAAATTCTAGCAACGTGGTGAGTTCGTGGCGGAGGTATACTAAAGGCAATCAATGGCCTTGATTTGGTGCTTCACATTTTATACTTGATTTTGAGGTGGAATTGTTGTAAGTATGTGGACCGATTCTGATGGGGTCATTGTAATTTTCCTTGTGTCTACATGAACTACAGGTGGCTTATGATGGGTGTGGATGGTATCTCCCTTCCAAGAATGTAATGTTTCCACGAAGAAAATCTTGCACAATGGGTACATTTCTTTGTCATAGAAGTAGGGTATACAGGACAACATATGATAGTGTCTCACTATGATAGACCATGGGGTGGTGGAATGGCGAGTGAAGAATGGTGCCCACAACATAATTAGAAGCATTTGTCTAGATCTCAAAGAACATTTGCGGTCACGGTAGTGAAAGTATTGTTGATATTGAGAGGGGGTGAATCAATATCAAGTACAATTAAAACATTTTTTCAACTTATGCCAAACCATTAAATTATATCAATGAGAAATGAACAATAGTATGAGTTACGCAATACAATACACCACAATACACCATGCACAATGAAATAATCAATAGTTTTTGTTCAAGGGAGTAATGACTTTAAGGTAGCTACAAATTCCAAATGTGGGGAGGATAAAAACTCCAGAAGAAGATACAATCATCCAATATCAGAGGTTTAACTCCATCGCGCCTTCCTTCCGCAGAATATATGGAGGAGATAATAAAACTTTACATTAAATCTGTCACCCATCAACCAATCATCACATAGAGACACCTTCCTGAGACTTCTTCAATTTATGAAATTCTTCAATTCTTGGAATTATCTCGATCCTATAGATATTACTCAATGTATTCTTTGAAAACTCCTCCCAATTTTCACTACTTGAATCCCCCCCAAAAGGGTTTATAGAGAGAATGGTAGACTTGTTCAATTAGGGTCTATTGAGAGAGACCCAACTTGTATAGCATGCCCAGCTCAATATTTAACATCCAATTATATGAAACTAACACACAAGAAGATAAAGTATGTACTCTTTCCAGTGAGTGGTCCACTTCATTTAGTTCCTATGTGAATAATTTATGACTATTTTACTTGGAACAACTATTTATTGACTAGCCGGACTGGTCACAAACCCTATCTTCATAGAGTGTATCTCCATAATTATAGAGAATCAGAGCTGAAATTTTACCAAAGGTACCTTGATATGTCTTCTCAATACCATAGATACTTCACCATATGAATCGTTATATAAAATGTTATAGCAAAATGGTAAGATGACCTAGAAAATAGCTTATACCTTAGAACACATCACGAAGACTTCATCCTCCCTTGAATAAGACCTTCTTTTACTTCTTCTCTATAAAATTCAAATTGTATCAAATGAATGTATAATGTTGTTTTATTTATATCATTTATGTCATTTCCTTTTAACATTAGGGCCAGGCCGGTACTTTCTTATTTTGTAATTCTTTCTTTAATTATCTTCAAGAGCCCCATGTGCTTCCTTCTTCAATTCTCTTTGTCATCTTCAAAAAGTCATTTCTCCTCAGCCATGGGGATCCACGTGATGTTCACCACTGGAAACAACATTATCTATACTATCCATTGATGGGTGTTGTATATGCATGTGCATTGTCCTTCATGTCCAAATACCTTTATCAATCTTGGGTCCAAAACCCATGACTAGGGTTGACATCAGCCAACTTAACAACACAATCTTCAACAATCCCCCCTTTGTCATTGATGGAAACACTCATGTTCCCCTCTCATCATGATCCCAATTTTATCTCCTCCTTTGACATAAATGGAAAGGGTGTAATCCCTGAGTTTAATGTAAAATGTAACTCTCTTCTTTGGGGATGCTCTCCACGAACATGTGGCACTCAATGTCGCCTTCATCCTTATTTTTGGTCTTTGGTGCATTTCTTCCCTTAGAATCCTTTTGTGTGGCTTATGTCTTCTCTCTCTTCTTTGTGTCTAGGATGTATATTTTGTTGGTCTTCTTGATACGGTTGCAACCAATCTTCTGAGTTATTTTTTCTTCGATTTTACATTTTTGGGAATCAAGCGTAGAGGGGTGTATCCTTGATCACACATTTTACTAACATTGAGTAGATTATGATTCAAGTCTTCAACCAATAGAACATTCTTTGCTTTTACCTTTTTTCTTCCAAGCTCTACACCTTCTCAAATATTTTGGCAGATGAGTCATCTCCAAATGCAACATTGCCACCCTTTCTCTTCAAGTTGATGAATTTGTCTTGATCCCGGTCATGTGTGAAGAACATCCCTTTGTCTATGTACCATTCATATTCTTCTTTACATTCTTCAATAGTCAATGATATTTGACAATTTTCATTGTTTGGAATCTCTTTCCTTCTCCACTATGGTTGGCATAGGGACATCTTCATTCATATGTCACCAATCTCGTTCTTTGTGACCAAGATAATTGCATTTGTAGCATACAATATTTTGTCCCTCAGCGGGTAAAAATGAATTATAACTTATGTTGACAAATCCATGATTATTTCCATATCTTCTATTTACACCATTCATGTATCTTGCATGTTGTTCCTTACATTGATTAAATTAATTTGCCTTATGTCATTTTTTTGCAAGTGATATAACAATGACCAAGAAATAGTTTTTGATACCTAGAATTAGAGTGACCTTCTTTGTGATGTAGTCCATCTGGGTTCATGATCTACTTTTTGTAGTTTCCTTCATCTTGATTGAAGCTTCTTTGATTCTTGAAGGGTAGGAGGTCTTCTTGGATATTCATCTCTTTTGTAATCATTCCTTCTTTCTAAGCTGGTCCACTTCTCATCAACTGTCGTGTAGCTCTTTCTTCAACCTTCTTGTTGGTATTTGCATCTTCTTTGTATGAAGTTTACCCGTGCATCAAGATGTGTTAATTCTTTTGGCACTTGAGTTTCTTAAGCTCTTCCTCAATGAGACAACTTACCTAGTTCAAGTTTCTCACAATCTTCTTATTTCCTTATCATTTGGACCTTCTTTGCATACGCTATTCTTCTTTCTTCTTGAGTAGATTTTTCAAGGAAATGGTTTCTTCTTAGTTTCTGAAAGTATTCTAATTGTTTGTTTAAGCTTACAATTGTCTTTTAACAACTAACCAATTCACTTATTAGTTTTCATGTCTTTGGAAAACGATATTGTCAATCTCAACATGCTTCAATTTTTAAGATTCTCATCTTCTTGTTGAATCATTTCTACTTCATGATTTTCTTCTTCTTCATTGTCATCTCTTTCAATCCCTGGATGATGACATTCGATTCAACATGTCTTACTCCACAATTAAAACCAAAGAATTGACCTCTATTTTCTTCTTTGAAATCTGAGATGTTGTAATCTTCTTCAACTTCTTCTTCTTCTTCTTACTTCTTCCCTTGCATAAAGATCTTGTATCTTATCCCAAATATCCTTTGCTGATGCACATGATCCTGTGTATTTCACTGAATCTGTTAATCCATCGAGGATGGTATCTATTTCTAACTTGTTGTTCATTTTGCTTCCTTAGAAATTTGTAGTCTTTGGATTTCTTCAAAGCAGTATCTGAAGCAACTAAGAACCAAACATCTTCCCAAAGAGATTTCAAATAAATTTTCCATTGTATTTTCCAGTATTCAAATTCCCTTCCATCAAATGGTGGAATCCCATTTAGATCATTTTCTTCCATTTAAGCATAGGATCTTCCCTTCCGATTAATGGTTAAAGCTGTCTTGAGTAACTTCATTTCTGATACCAATTGTTGATCACGGAGAAAGGGGTGAATTAGTATCAAGTACAATTTAAAACATTTTTCAACTTATGCTTAAACCATTAAATTATATCAATGAGAAATGAACAATAATTATAAAGAGTTACACCAACACACCACAATACACCATGCCATGATGCTGCAGAAATAATCAATAGTTTTTCGTTCAAGGAAGTAATGACTTCCAAAGGTAGCAACTGACTTCCAAATGTAAGAGGAGGGATAAACCTCAAGAGATACAATCCTCCAATATCAAAGAGAGAGGTTAACTCTCCATCCTTTCTCCCTTCCTTCCACTTAATAATGTATGAGAGATAATAAAACTTTACATTAAATCATCACCATCAACCAATCATCACATAGAACTTGATAAATGCTTCTTGAGACTTCTTCAATTTCCTGCAATTCTTCAATTCTTGGAGTACTCTAATCCTATAGATAATATTACTCAATGGTTTCTATTGAAAGCTCTTCCAATTTTACTCCATGAATCCTCCCCAAAAGAGGTTATAGAAAGAGATGGTAGACTTTATTCAATTCTAGTCTATTAGGAGACCCAACTTGTCTGACATGCCCGTGCTCAATATTTAACATCTGGTTACAAACTCACACAAGAAAATAAAATTATGTACTATTTCCAATGGAAGTGGTCCCACTTCATTTGGATTCTGTATGAAGAAGTTATGATTGTTTACTTGGAACACATGTTTATTATTTAGCTTCATGACTGGTCACAAAACCCTATCTTCCACGAGTGTATCTCCATAATTATAGAGAATCAAGAGCTGAAATTTTTACCAGAGGGTACCTTGATATGTAGTCTCAATACCATAATGGATTTCACCATCTGAATCGTTCTAGAAAAAACGTTACCTTAGCAAAAATGGTAAGATGATCAGAAAATAACATGCAACGAACACATAAAAAAGACTTCATCCTCCCCTTGAAATCCGGCCTTGTTTTACTTCTTCTTTCCTCACGAGAGTGCGACTTGTATCAGAAATGAATGTATAATGATGATGTATAATGAAGGAAGTGCATGTATAATGATGTATAATATTGGCTACAAAGATACATTTTCACCGACACCCACGAGATCTTCTTTGGAGGGATCCATCAGGAGTTGTTTGATTAGTTGGCTAGGTTAGATGATACCCAGTTAGAGATCAGATCTAAGTCCATGGTTTGGGCCTTGACGTTGATCCAAAAGGTTAAAATATTAAACCTTATTTGTATCGAGCTTGATGAATCGTGGTTTGATAGTACCATTGGAGGGCATATCAATTCACAGTTAACAGTAGAATCAGTTATAGCCAAGCCGAGAGATAATTCAAAAGGACCGAGGAGGAAAAGAAGTTTGCACTTTTTGAAGATGAGAATCAAGGTGTTGTTGCATGAGAAGAACATCTTGAACATATAGTAGATCGGGTGGATTTGAAATGGCTAATGTTCAAGAACTTCGACAATGACAATGACTTAAATTGAACATATGCAGTGGGAGAGTATTTTGCGGGGTTCACCTTGAGAACCTCTTTAAGAAAAACTATGGAGAAGAGGGTTTCTACATTGGAGAAGAAGCAGAGCAATCAGAAAAAGAGTATTTGGAGTTCACAAGGGAAGAGGAAGCGAAGGCTAAGGAACTTCACTGAGAAGATCCATAAACTTTAGGAACTGCGCTAAGCTATCGAAGTAAGTACTATTAACCCTCCTGTTGCCTCAATAGTACCAAGTAATCAGAATAATTGAGGAATCTCATTAGATTCCCGCAGGTACTATTACTAGTAGTTCAGTATCTACTTAGATAGGAAACCTAGATAGCTCCATGGAAGATGATAGAGGCTCCCTATCTTTAGAGGAAGTGGATCTGAAGATCTTGATCAACATTGGTTCCTGTGTGTGAGGCCGTATGGAACATTAAAAATATTACCGATGAGACTGTTAAAAGAAACCAGTTTAGTTGAGAGACCATGCGTTGAGCTGAATTTTATGAAGCTTGTCCAAGGACTTGCACGAAGCCTAAACCATTGAATGAGATTAAGAATACACTGATTTCAGAGTTTAAAAAAACCTAGAAAGTTGGAGTCACAATGTATTACAGAGCTTAAGGAGATCAATCAAAAGGTGGCCTAACCTATCTGGGAGTTTGATCAGATATTCAAGACCCTAACTGGAAGATTGACTTTTAAGATCCCAGAATGAATAGAACAAAGAATGGTTCATTGTTTCTCTTTTACCACATATCAGAGTTCCCCTTATGCAAAAGAAGATTGCTTCACAGGTAGAAGCATTGGAGATCGCCATGAAGCTTGAATCATCCCTATGGGAGAATCCAGCAGGTATGAGGCAGATCTTGAGCCAACTGACCAGTTTGTATTTACAGGTCGAAGACATAAAAGAGAAGGGAAAGGACGAAGACATCTGGTGTGTCCAGATGCAGATTATAGAACCATGTGGGAAGGATCACAGAAGATTCAGGTATCAAGAAAGATGCGAAGAGGTCAGGATTTGCAGTGCAAAGAAAGAAAGACAAATCTTTGAGGAAGCAATACAGGAGTTCAAGAGGGACCAAGGGTCCTCATGAAAACACAACCAGAAATAAGAGAATATGGAATTCCTCATGAATTTGATCAGTTAGCTTCACCGAAAGAATGAAAAGAGGTAAGTAAGCTCACTGAATTCTTATACACCTGTCTTAAGTTAATTAAGGATGAGAATGTTGTGAAAGAACTACATAACTTAATCAGACAGTATGATCTAGAAGATAGACCTTACTGGACCAGGACAATACACCAAATTGGCAAGAAGATAAGGGACAAATAAAAAATTACATTTGAATGCTCCAGATGGGGAGGCATGATATAGACTATGTGGTCCTCGACTTAGGGTCGGAGGTCAATGTCATGACAGAGAAAACATGGGCACTGATGGGAAAACCCAAGCTGATCCTATTCCCCTATTAGGCTTTGCATGGCTAATCAACAAGCTTTCAGCCCATTTGGAAGATTGGAGCAAGTCCCTGTGGACATCGACGGAGTTAAAACCTTTGCAGATTTGAGGTAATTTTAATTTTTGATGACAGTTGCCCTTACCTTTAATTTCTAGGAATCAATTGGGCCTTTAATAATTCCACTGTTGTTGATTTGAAGAAAATACGTATGACATTTTAAAAATATTTCCTTAGGGTCATTACACCCTTATATCCAAATGAAGGTCAGTACACCTGTAACCCTATCAGAAGAAGACCACACATATGAATTGGCGAATATCTACAAAATGACAACCAGACAACAATATTACATTAATCCTACAGCTGACGAGAATCTTAGCTGGAAAAGTGACAGTGTATGCTCATCAGACTCAGAAGAAGCACTGGAAAATTGGCAAAATCAGATGTATGAAGTATCCACAAGAAGGTGCGCCAGGCTGACCAGAGATGTTCGATGGATTGGTACAATGGTGAGCAACTTACCCACAACTGATGGGTTGAATCCATTAGAGACCTTCTTGTTGGACTTTGAAGCAAGTGTACCAATTAAACAAAGACCGTCCGCAATGGATGGGGCCCTGAAAGCCACCAACGAGATGGTGGGGGACGCACAAAAGAAATATTACAAACTGGGTACAATGCCAAACCCAACCTTGATGACGGTGCGATTCTCAGCAAGTAGAAATATGCGAAGTGAGGGTACACACAGGTTGAAGCTGCCCAAAAGGACCACGTGTGAAGAAGCTGAAGAAGCCTGGGTGATATTCCCACAAGAGAAAAATGGTTACACAGATTCATTAACACACTGGACACGACCCTATCAGCTAATTTTCAAGCGGAGCTGCACCTCATCCTGCAGATTGGAAAGAATCTAGCCTCCTATTGGAACAAGAAGAGGATGAATGGACTATGCCTATATGTTATCGGACTAATCGGTAGGTTGCAGACACTAACAGATCTCCCTAGATGCATGGATCTAGAACAAAATAAGACAGGACATGACTCTTTTCCCTAAGTTTTGACCTATTGAATTAGCTAGTAGGAAGGAACAATTAACATACCTTAGTATCGCTTCCTAGAGGCTCTATTGCTCCCTTCGCTCCAGTGCTCTCGTGATGTCAATACCAAGACAGCACAAACCAACCAAAGTGAAGATAGAAAATATATTCAACAGTCAACTTATGTGTATGTTCAAGGAATTACACAATAAGGTGAGAATAGATTTATGGGAAAGGGACATGCCACTGTATCATATTAATGGTGAAAGTAAAGATTACAAGCTGATAGCCTTGATGTCGCAAACTTCCTTTCGATGGCTCTTGGCTCCAACACACTTTCTCAATCCTTGCATGAAGAAGATCAAATCCTCTTGATAGACTACTAGAGTCTCCAAGCTGTTGTTCAAGCTAAGTTCTTCACACAATTCTTTCACCAATTCTCCAATGAATCTTGGCTGCTTCTTTCCATGAGAATTCCTCAATATATGGGAGAGAATGAGATGGTTACTTGGATAAGAATGATCCCACAATATCAGGGGAATCTAGTACAAGGATAACCATTCAATGCCAACCCATTCTCTAGAAGATTCTTTCCTAGAACCATCAGAGAATTCATCTTTTTCCATGCTTTAGGATGAGTTCGCACGCTAGATATTCAACACAGTGTGAAGTTTTGCACCCTGTCTTAAGGCAGCATGTGAGAATGGGTCATTCTCGCACCTAATATTAGCAGCTTGCGAACCCTGTTCAAAATGAGTTTCTGGGAAGAGATGAAAGTAACTTTCTCAAGAGAAGTTCTTATGAAGAGCCAGAGTACACACCATCATTAATACACCATCACGATGAAAAAAATCATGGGTAATAGAATGCCCCAAGTATGAGTTTGGAATCGGTGACAACCGAAAAACTTTGTAAGCTGCGTATTGTGTCCGAAACCAGGAGCACACCTAATCCGAAACCTATGAACAACCAAGCATCTGCGAAATATCATATATACCAATGCTGAAGTGGGCACTCCATGCATAGATCACAGACCGGATGACAATTATGAACATGGGCCATGGCCGCAATCATACACTGTGGATCCGTACCGTCAAAATAGGCATAGCCACCAGGATACACTGTGGATCTATGCGAAAAATTCAAATTGAGACGGCGAAGCCACGAGACATACACAGTGGATCTATGTGTCTGAATTATATATACTCCATCGCAACCTGGACAAAGAGATGATATCCAGGGTCTTCTAATCTCATCGCCCAAAGGCTGGGAATAACCATGTATGATTGCATGTGTTGAAGTCGAACATGGCAAAAAACCATGATTACCGGTCATTGATGAAACCGTTAACAAATTGAAATCACCAATGATGTCAATGACTCCCAAAGATGCTCTAGTACAATCCATTGAGTGTAAATGAGTGAGTTGAAGTCCAGACATCAATGGAATCTTTCGATCAGGGGTCAATGATGTAAACCCACTGTCGAAAGCGAAACACCATTGAGGCATACAAGTCCCAAAGGTACAAAAATTTCAAGTTTTGATTCGGATAATGATCTGAAGTTGACAGAACAAAGCTTGTCATAGGAGAACCTTGAACCAAATAATTTCTAAGTCTTGATTTCGGATAATGAGCTGAAGTCGACGGAACAAAACTTGTCACAGGAGGGCCTTGATGTATCCCCCATCAATGACACAAAATGAGTAACATATTTTGAAGGTGAAACAGAGTATGATGTAAATTTAACTGGACACAGGGAAGGCCGACACAGAGAGAATGGACAACTGCAGATGACCGACTCAATAGAGGTTTCAGATGGACTTCTCTTGAACATATCAATGACACGACCAATGATTTGGCAGCATTGACTCAAAGATGACACAGGGAATGACCTTGTAGCAAATCGAATGAGAGACAAATGGATTTCCCAAACTGGCTTCAAATATAATGAATGGGGGGTGTNGTCATGTTCAAGAGCGACACTTACTGCCAATCAATATGAAGATGATAACATATCCCTTTCCCAAATTTTCTCCCACCATTTCTAGAGAGTACCTCTTTATTTTTACGCAAGCTTGAGGACGATAACTTATGCTTGTCAATTTAAGCTCATCCTTCGGATGATTCCCTCGGAGTATGTTTAACGAACCCTAAGAAGGAGTGGTTCAGTCCCATCACAGGTTTGTCAATGTTTGTTTAACAAGTCCAGAGATAGAAAACTTGAAGGTTTTTCATGATTATAGAGTTTGGAAAAACACTTAAAAGAGAACTCTCTCAGTTCCTTTTTCATAAAATAGTCTAGATGAGACCGAAAAAGAGATAAATTATCGCTCACCAGATGCTTTCTTCAGATACTTTATCGAGCGTGAAAATAACAAGGTCGCTCGGCTATCTTTTCATGTTTAGAGAGTCTAAAAAGAGCTTAAAGAGGACTCCAAGGGGGTTCCTTTTTCGTATAACCTTGTTGAGCCCAAAAAAGTGATAAAAGTATGCTCGATCGCGTTCACATGTATTTTCGAGCATGAGAACAGACAAAAACCACGCTCGAGGTTTTATACAAAAACCATAAAAAACAATCAAAACATGCGATGGAAAAATAAAAATTGTGTCTGCACCCCAGTACATGACCATCAAAGTCGTTACGCCTGCAAAAGTTACACTCAAAAGGGCATTAGGGATTATGGTTTAATAAATAAATAATTATTAAAAAACTAAATAACATGGTAAAAGTAAATAAAAAGGAGTAAAACTCTTTTTACCATATCATTTTCACTTTTCCACTATTTGAGCCCCAAAACCCCTCTTTTACCCTCGAAGTTTGGCATCAGATTGTGGGAGTTACGAGTTTCCATTTGGCAATCCATCAGCGATAGTGAGGTAGACTCTTTGTCTTCTACTCTTTCATGGTTTAATTTTGCATTTTCATTGGTTAAAATTCATTTTTTGAGGTGATTTTATGAGCCCTACTTGCGGTCAGCCATTCTCGCAGGTGGGCTACACAGGACCGGCGAGAATGGGTGATTCTTGCAGGTGAGCCCACAACAGCCTGCGAGGTTCTCACACTGTGCCTAAAGGGCACCTGCGAGAACTGCAAAGAACATTTTTTTTTTTAAGAATTTACTCAATAAAAAAGAACCAATTCATGAATAGAGTTGCTAATCCTCTTTTTGTGCTTCTTATGTAGGTAATTGGCCATCAAAATGGTTCTTGAATGGCGTGAAAGGGAACACGAAGAAGACAATGCCATTTCCGGAAATCATCCACCCACTATTGCTGCTTTAAGAAACTGTGGCCTTCTGAAGTAGTTTCATATCCCGGGCATGAGGGCCCAAGTCAGGTTATTAGAGTACCTTATGCGTATGTGGGATCCCGATCAGTAGGTATTTCATGTGGGGGTCCACACACTATCCTTAGATATTGAGGACATTTACTTCTTGACTGGACTGGCACGACAGGGGTACCACGTGAGCCTGACTGGTAGCAGAGGTGGCGGGCTACCCATGACTGAGTACTGCTGCATACACTATGTTCCCGAGGCAGAGAGGAAGAAAGGAAAAGTAGCTATTTGGGGGGTATGAGATTTGACCCTCCACACTATCTTGTTCACCATAGCTCAGATGGCGGGGAGCTAAACTCCTCACATGGCACTACAAAGTTACTTCCAGTATGTGATAGAGTGTATTGAACCTTGGGTTTTCAACTGGGTAGATGCAATGCTTCGTAGCATAAAAAGGCAGTTGACCAAATGCAGACGAGGCAACCTAGCAATTCGGGTATAGATCTTTGTTAGTGTCCTTCTTCCTTGAGAGGGTTCCATTACTGAGGCTGCAGGTGGAGTGGAATTTACTGGCTCCCAAGGATCCAAGAATGTTGAGATGGTGTCAGCTCATGGCCTGGCACGTAGTTGGACCGATCATCAAGTATGATGATACCTTCTTTGACTGGCTTCAACCACAGATGTTGATGGTTGACGATTATGCTTATGCCAGGTTGGATTTATGAGGAGATTCAGACTTAGTACTTCCAGAGGATGCTTAGTGGGGGGAACTTGGTAAGAAGTACACACATTTTTATTTTTAAATATTTTTGTGAATTTTAATCATATTCAAATGTTTTTTATATGTTCGTCCAAAGACTAAATACAAAATCCATTTTTTGATGACACAGATGTTGGACCTTACCGACCTCCTGGTACTTCTCCTATTCAGCGGCGAGGAGAGGTAGCGCCAGCACCACAATATGCTGAGGATTATCAAGTAGTGGAACAAAACCTAGAGGGCTTGACCGCAGATATTCCAGACATGCCTCTTGAAGAGGTTCCATGACGCGATCAACGTCATATAGTAGGAGTGTCATGGTCCATGAGTTGACTGCTCCGTAGAGTTTCCCAGGAAGTCGTGTGTTACCGTGAACGTCATCCATGACGTCACTTTGTAGAAGCTATGAGCTTCAGATTTTGACATTTTGGTCTTCGGACAAAACTTTTTGTAAAAAAAACTCTTTCGATCGTTATATATATAGACGACTTCTACCGGTTTATCATGTATTATGTGAAAATGGATGTGATTGATTTATAAATGATCCAAATGTCTGTCTAATACATAGTTAGACAATGCATCTGTTAACGTATCTAGACATCTAGGAATATGTTGATATGCAATGTAATGAAATTAACGTTCCAAGAGGCGAATTCGCAAATACACCTGTAACAAAGTAGGACTTCAAATAGTATAGACATTACTTAACTGTAGTACTACAAGTTGCGAATCGAGTCGCAAAACCAAATGATGAATTTCAAGCGAGATAGCATCAACCAATAATTCAATAATGACGCTATACTCTGCAATTTTGTTGGTCGCACGACCGAGGCACATACCTCGTAAGGAGACAATTTCGTTTGTAGGGGCGTAAATTGCCCATGCAGTGGAAGCAAGGTTCTGAGTACTATGGCTAGCGCCATCAGCGAAGCCAATATAGGGTAGCGAAGACTCCGACATATGGAAATCAAACACAACGTCACATAACGACAGAGACCAGATAACGACAAAAGAAAGCTATAGTAACACACAAGAAGTATGATACAATAAAAATACAAGTACTCGTGCATAGATAATTTTATGCATAGTACTTCTTCAAGTACAACCCATTCCTGGGTTCAGTTAAAGGGATACCATCGTAATCTACTAGCTTATAAGCTCCTTTTTCCAAAACGCGTCGAACGACATAAGGACCTCGCCACATGGCTTCGAATTTCCCAGCTCCTAACATATCTCGATCTTGATCATAGAGGAGAACGAGATCTCCTTCGGAGAAAACACGAGGCTTGACATGTTTGTTGTATTGGGCCTTAACACGTTTCTTCTGAGCTTCTATGACTAGGGTGGCATCGCATCGAGTTTCGTCTAATCGCATAAGATATAATAGACGTTCTTCCTCAGCAGAAGTGTTGGGTAGGAGTTCAACAACTAGTTTTAAAGAGGGTATCTCGCATTCAATCGGGAGAATGGATTCCACACCATAGACTAACCGGAAAGGTGTAAACCCAGTAGCCGACTTGACGGATGTCCGATACGCCCACAATGCCGAAAACAACATTATGTGCCAATTTGTTTTATGAATCCCTATCATTTGTCGGAGCATAGTTGTGAGAAATTTGTTAATTGCTTCGACTTGGCCATTGGCCTGTGGGTAATAGGGCATTGAGTTATCATGGCAAAGACCCAACTTTTCAGTAAGTTCAGACATCATAAAATTCCTAAAGTTTCTACCGTGATCAGTGACGATAGCTTGGGGAACACCAAAACGAGCTATGACGTGATTAAAAATGAATAATGTTGTGGTCTTTCCAGTGTTGTCAAATGTCGGCATCGCCTCGACCCATTTCGTAAAGTAATCAATGACTACAATGATGTAGCCATGCCCCTCAACCGAGTGAGGGTGACATGTCATGAAATCGATGACCTATTTCGCAAAGGGACCAACTAAGACCACAGGGTGAAGAGGAGCAGGATGTGACCGTATCGTCTGATTATAGGTCTAGCAAGCATGGCATTTCTGAATGGTGATTATGCAGTCGTTAAACAAAGAAGGCCAAAAATACCCTGCTCATAAGATCTTCTGGGCAGTAGCATACCCAGACATATGACCACCACATGCTCCAGAATGGCAGTCATTCAGAGCTCCCTCGACATATCCGTCAAACTTGGAATCGTCGAAAATGTCCATATTGGAGCTTCGTGTTCTCCTGATGAAGTCGTCACCTACACATCCCTATTCAAAGAGTTTCATGGCATCTTCGCATGGAGCTACGAAGAAATGTTGGGTATCGACCTTGAGATTGTGATACATGAGATAAAGACATACCCCGATGCTAAACCCGTCCGACAACACCTTCGTCCAGTTCACCCACGTAAAGTAGCTTCTATCAAGCTCAAAGTTGAGAAACTTCTTAAAGTCGGATTTATTTATCCGGTGGCTCTCATAGACTGGATTTCCAATATTGTCCCAATTGACAAGAAACAAGGCACCATTCGTGTATGCGTTGATTATAGGGATATCCACAAAGCTTGTCCCAAAGACAACTTTCTAGGAAACATGAGTCGCCAATTTTGTTATCGGACTAATCGGTAAGTACAGACACTAACTGATCTCCCTAGATCCACCTAGATCTAGAACAAAACACACCAGAACATGACGCTTTCCTTAAGTTTAGATATTGAATTTACTAACTAAAGAGGGATGGGTGACATACCGTTTAAATGTCTCTTCCTCTTGCCATCACCATCCTAGCTCTATTCCAACTCTCATACAATGATGATTCTGCAAAAGAACGAAACCAACCAAAGTGATAGCAATAGCATAAACTCAATATAAACCTATGTATGTGATCAAGGAATCATACAATAAAACACAACAAGCTTTATAGGAAAGAATCATATTACTATATCATATTAAATGTGAAAGAG
>SNQJ01S0045835.1:0-16261 GCA_010110895.2 Picea sitchensis
AGAACTGGCCCAATTGGCAATTGGTAATTGCAACTGAAATTGTAACTGCAACTGCAACTGCAATTGTAACTGCAACTACCAGTGCAACTGTAACTAGCACGAAGCAATTGGGAAACACCACACAAACTTAGCGCAACTCTTCCATAGGTAGAGCACAAGAGAAACCACCAAAAGCCACCAGTAATAACCTCCCAAAGTAGGGCGCAGTCTGCAAGAGAACCAGAAATAGTGAAACTGTTGCAACCACCTGGTGCACACTGTTGAAGGGGAACTGTCTGACTGTACAAATGAATTGACCCAGACTTGTATTTTTACTAATCTGGGCGCATGTCTAGGGCTGACTTCTTATTCTGGGTCTTTGAATTTACTTTATTATTTCTATGGGTCGACTTCTCTTCCTAGAAATTATATTTCCACTTTATTATTATTTCATGTGGGTTGACTTCTCTTCTGTGGTCTTCTACTTCACTTTATTCTTTTTTGGTGTGTTCTTCAACTGTTCAATGGTCTTCATTTGACTTCCTGGAATCTTCTTCTTCTCTAAGAAAAGTTGTCTACGAGGAAAATACCTCTTGCGGCTATCAAAATATCAACACTCCCTCTTAGCTAGGTGGGCATATTTCCACAATGTCTCCTTTTAGTAGTGCACTGACTACCTTGTAATCAACCGGTAGCCCCATGTTATGGCCATGCCATCGGTAGCTCAAATCATCCGCCACATTCTCCACAACTATGTTGAAATCAACCAGTAGCACACAACTACTTTCAAGCAATCTAGTAGTCTATGAGATTACATAGCAATCAACTAGTAGCACACAACTACTACCATGCTATCCAATAGTACCCAACTACTACAATATTGTCCAGTAGTACACAACTACTACCATAGTCCTTTGATTGTGTTGTGATGTTCTTCTTCTTTTCCCATGGTCTTATTCACACACATCCACTTCGCATGGTATCGACAAGACTACCTCTATAGCCTCATTCACACCTAGCCACATCGCATGGCTAGGCAAGGCTATGCCATGGTCCAAGACCATTCTCCAAGTTGTATTCACACCTAGCCACCTCGCATGGCGTAGGCATGACTTTCCACAACTCTTATTCACACCTAGCCACCTCTCATGACATAGGAAAGACTTGTACCATGTTGTGATATTTATCCTCTCTGAGTAGTCTTATTCGCACCTAGCCATCTCACATGGCGTAGGCAAGGCTATGTTGCAAGTCTTATTCACATGTTTCCACCTCTCATGGCTTAGGAAAGACTTGATAGAAATCTTATTCACACCTAGCCACCTCACATGGCGTAGGCAAGATTTGTACCCAACTGTGCATTACTCCCTTAGTCACCTCACATGACTGATCTGGGAAACCCTTGGCCAAAGGGGTTAGCCGGCTAGAGGAGAAACATCACACCCCCCTCTCAATGAGGGTGGACACTATGCATCATGCCAAGTTGGTCTCTGAAGTACTCCTACTTCACTCTAGACAAAGGCTTGGTGAGAATGTCCACTATCTTCTCATATGTGGACATGTACCAGAGCTCGATAGCCTATCTCTGCACCATGTCTCAGATGTAATGGTATTTTATCTCTATATGATTCGACTTGTCATGAAGGACATGATTCTCTGAAAGCTTCACACAAATTTGATTGTCACAATGTATCAAAGTTGGCTCAACTCTAGATCAAATAAACCTGCAAGCAACTTTTGAAGCCAAAATTCTTCACGGCTTGCCACACTGGTTGCAATATACTATGCCTCTGTTGTATTGAGTGCCACTGATGGTTGCTTCTTGCTCAAGCATGAGATCATGTATGATCCCAAACTGAAGCAACATAGTGATGTGTTGTTCCGGTCCACTGCACTCCCTTCTTAGTCAGAGTCTGTATAAATCTGCAACTTCACTTCTCCATCTGAGACATATCTCAATCCATATAAAATTGTACCATGAAGACACCTCAACACATGCTTTGTTACTATCCAATGTACATGTCTAGGATCAAGCATGTACTGACTCAAAGTGTTCATTGAAAAGCATATGTTTGGTATGGTTTTAACCAGATACACCATAGTTACCAACTTAACGAGAACTCTACAAAGTTCTCGTTTTGGGGGGGGTCCAATTTTTTACCCTATTTTTAAAAATGGTGTTATCGGTGGCACCCCCGCCCCCCGGTTTTTAGGTGGTTTTCAATATTTTAAATTTTTCGATCCACGATGTTTCCACATTATTTTTTTAAATCCTTATTTTTCATCTATTTTCAATTTTTTCTAAAAAAAAAATTTCAACGATGTTTTTAGTCATTTTTTCATGCTTCTTTCAATCTTAAAAATATTTTTTACCATTTACTTTTTTGAAGTTATGACTTTTCATATAATTTTGTCTCAATTAATTTATTGTTCTATACTTTTTAAATATAGTGAAAGAGAAAACAGGGAAAAGAGAAATAATGGTAAGATGAAAACGGGAACCCTAGTCGCGCGCACAGGCAGCCTCGTCCCTCTCGGCGGCCAGGCCTAGCTTGACCGGCACCTCGAACTCCACTCCAGGTCATTGTTTTTTTGGCTTCTCTCGCTACCAGCAGGGCTTCTCTCATCAATTCGGGCTCAATGGAGGTGTCTCCCGCTTTGAAGGTCTGAAGGTCGCGACCCCCTTCTTCGGCGGCCCTGATGCGAACCTGTGCATACAAAGTCGCGAATCGGCACCTTCAGAGTGTTCCTGCGTGGCCTGATTTTTTGCATGTGTGATTGGTGCAGTGGTCTAGGCTTGCTGCTGCGACTTGTCTTCTTGTTGCTGGAGGTCGGCTACGATGGCCCCAGATCCGATTGCCGAGAGGGGCAAAGACCCTTTGGAAGCATTCAAAGCGTTAGTCCGCTYGGCAGGACCCAAATCCAAGCCTTCTCTCYCGTCTAAGTTTGTTAAGAAGTTGGAGGAGATCCCTTCTCTGGAGCTATCTCCAGAGCAGCCCTGCACTCTTGCCCTCCTTCTAGCAGAAAAGGCCCTCATCGGAAAGTTTACGGGGTTATGGCCTAGCCCCAAAACGGTGGAGGCATGGATGGATGATCGTTGGAAATCGCTGACAAAGGGAAAAGTTTCTTTGTTCGCAGTAGACAGGGGTTTTTTTGTCTTCAGTTTCTTGAGAAAAGAGGACTGTGACCTAGTTTTCAGATCTGGACCCTATTTCATGGGGTCGAGAGGACTGTTCTTAGCCCCCTGGACCCTTGACTTCAATCCCGAAGCCGAGATCACCGCAGCCCCTGTTTGGGTTAGGCTGCCTCACCTTCCCTTGCATCTCTGGGGGACAAATTCTCTGGAGCATGGGGTCAAGAGGACTGTTCTTAGCCCCTTGGACTCTTGAATTCAATCCTGGAGCCGAGATCATTGTAGCCCCTGTTTGGGTTAGGTTGACTCATCTTACCTTGCATCTCTGGGGGAAAATTTCTCTGGAGGACATTGGAAATATGCTTGGACGTTTCCTGGACAACGCAGAGCCGAAAGGGGACCAAATTTCAATTACACAATTTTGTGTTGAGGTTAACCTCGTAGAAAGGTCTCTCCGTAAGCAATTAAGCCTCCCTGGGAATGGTGCCATATCCAAGAGTCGAATAATGATCGAGCCCTTTGCGCCTCCGGGTGTTACGTTTACTTGCCTTCAAGTAAGAAATCAGCCCCAAAGCCTCTGGAAAATCGACCACCAAAGTGTATGATTTTCACTGTATCTAACCGGTTTTACAAGGCCAAGGCGAAGGACCCACTAGCCTGTGCCCCAAGGCCACTCACCAAGCAAAGGCAACCCTAGAAAATAAAACAGCTTTGATGCTTAAAGGAAGATGAAGCCCTAGAACCAGAAGAAACAACAGTCAAGGATGATTCTCTGGCAGACGAAAGCCTTCCTGAATCCACCCCCAGAAATGAAAAGGCCGGTGAGAAATTCTAAGCCAGATCCGGAACCCTCTGCCCAGGAAGGTCTGGTTGTTATAGTCCCCTCTAGTGGCTCTAGGGGAACTTCTAAACCTGAAGAAAATTCAGTCCCGTCTCCACCCCACCCGAGGGCGAAGTACCAACAAAGCGTGCAGAGAAAGGGAGGCGGCCTCCAACATATCTTTCTTTAGTCTCTAAAGCCTATCTCTATTAAGGGAAAAATTTCAGCCCCTTCGGTTTAATGCTTTTGCTTCTGTCTTTTGCTATGCTCACAGCTTGTGAGAATTTACTCATGTACGCATTCTTTGTCATATTATCTCTGTTAAGAACCAAACTTCAATTTAGCATAGAAAAACCTCAAAAAAGTAATTCTCAACTTGGAAAAAGAGATAATTTCAGATAATACTGAGGGGGAAACCTCCTTACCCTAATTTAAATGTTCAAGTACAAGATGATTCAAATGAAAATGTCTCCTTCGTACATATAGAGACTAGGAGGTATAATTACAAATAATGGCCTAAAGTTTCCACATAATTAAAATAACATTACTAATCTAAATTACAACCAATGGCCTAAAAGTTTCCACATAAATAAAATAGCATTACTAATCTAATATGCCCCAATTAAGGGGTAATGAGCCAATATTAGGGCTTAACATGCCCCTCTCTCCTTGAGACAAGTGTTGTCCACAATGCTCGAAAGTAACTCGATGCTTCAGAGCAAAAGACTCCACTTCCCAAGTGGAATCTTCCATTTAATGGGATATTCTTAAATGGATCTATTCCTCAGCTGGCAATTCTTGTGTCAATGATGGCTTCAGTTCCAATATGATTTTTCCTTCCTCACAAGTTCAACATAGTTTGAACCGATCTTGTCACCTATAACCTTCTTTAAGCATTGTCAGAAACATGGAAAACCTGGTGTACTCGTGAAGATGCAAGTAGCTCCAATTTGTATGCCATGGTACCAATTCCGCAACACCCTTGGTATGGGCCATAAGACTTTGGTGATAATTTATTATCCTTCTTGGCTTGCTTGAGGGACATCTGCTTGTGGCTGGTTGTAGTCTTTAAAAATACCTAACTCTACTTCAAAACTTCTTTCACTCACGATGTTGATCCGCTTTTGTTGTTTCATGCATTATGTGCCATGGTCAGTTGTTCCTTTAAGATTTGGAGAATTTGTTGTTGATTCTCGATGTGATCTTCCACTACTTGAACCTTAGATTTATATTTTAGAGAAGAAGTGGGATGGAAGGAGGGTGGTATCCATAAAGTGCCATAAATGGTGTCATTTTTGTTGCAGTGTGAAAGGAAGTGTTATACCACCATTCTCACCAAGGGTAAATCCATTGAACCATTGTGTTTGTTTATCGTAGACAAAACAACTAAGGTAGCCTTCCGCACATTTGTTCACTATCTCTCCATCGATTGAGGATGATAGGGATGAGCTATGAGCCAATTGAGTACCCAAACAAGAAAATAATTCTTGTCCAAAATGTCTGGAATATGGGATCTCTGGCCACTTACAATAATCTTTGGTTGCCATGTAGCTTTTGAACTCCGCTCTCCATGAATGCGGTGGTAACCGTACTAGCTTTGAAGGGATGAGAGAGTGCACAAAAGTGTGCATACTTGTTTAGTCTATCAACAATCACCATGATGACACTCTTTCCTTCAGACTTTGGTAACCCTGGGATGAAATCCATGGAACCCTCCTCCCAACGCTGGCTTGGAATGGATAATACAAAAGACTTGGGGTCTTAATTGTTTGCACCCTATTTTGTTGGCAAACCACATTATGCCACAAACCTTTGAACATCAGCTTTAAGGCCATCCCAAAAAAATCCTTCTGACTCTATCGTAGGTTTTCAAAAAAACTCGAGTGCCCTCCTAATGGAGAGATGTGTAATTCTAATAGTACCTTTTTGTTTGAGTTGGAGTTCTTACATAAATATAAGCCGATCTTTTGTACCCATAGTGAATCATTTTTCCATGTAAATGTATCTGATGCACTAGAATCCGCTAAACTCCTTTGAATGAGAGTCCACACTTTTCACATTTTTCCATTCATCCCTTGTTTCATTATCCAATCGGGTTGATGATCGATAGCACAAAGAAATGCCTCAACATCTTCATCCTCTTTGAGAGTGCATCCGCCACAACATTTTGCTTCCCTTTTATAGACGATTTCAAAAACATAGAGCTCCACATCCTTGCTACCCATTTTTGTTGTTCTTCAAGATAGTCTTGTTCCAAGAAGTATTTAAGACCAATATGACCGCTTTCAACTTTGAAGTGCCTACCTATTAGGTAAGGACCATTTTTCAATGCATGTAGTATTGCCATCACTCTTCTCATAAATGGTTTTAAAGTCTTCCCTGAGTGGTCGACTTTCAAAAGCTGTGGGCCTTCCTTTCTTGCATTAGGGACAACACCACCCATTTCCCGAGGCATCACATTCCACAATAAAGGTTTTGGTGAAGTCCTGGAGTGGTCAAGATGAGCTGTAACACACTCACCCCCTTGTTGTTCAAAAGCTTTAGTTGCTCCTGGAGTCCATGAAAATGCATCCCCTTAGTTAGTGCCATTAAGGTGCCTGCTATTCTTCCTAAAGTTCTGAACAAACTTTATGTAGTAACTTGTCATTCCCAAAAATCCTCTAAGAGTTTCTAATGTTTTGGGAATCAGTCCACCCATCATGGTCTTAATCTTGTTAGGGTCTACCTTGACACCTTCAAGGAGATGCACATGACCCAAATACTCTACCTCTTTTACTCCAAAGAAACATTTGATGGTTTATCATATAGTTGTTGCTCCTTTAGTAGTTGTAGCACCTTGTCAACATGTTGCACATGATCCTCCCAAGATTTGCTATAGATTAGTATATCATCAAAAAATACTAACACAATTTTTCAAGGAAGGGCTTTGAAATGGAATTCATCAACCCTTGGAATGTGGAAGGTGCATTTGTAAGGCCAAAAGGCATGACCAAAAATTCATAATGGCCTTCATGAGTTCAATGTTGTTTTTGGGATATCTTCTTCTCCCTTCATTCTGATCCGATGGATACCTCGAACGGAGATCCAATTTTGTGAAATAGATTGTTCCATGTAGCTCATCTAACAATTCATCAATCACGTGGAATGGGAAACTTATCTTACAGTGATCTTGAGCTTCCTCTATAATTTGGACACATACTTCATGAGCTATCTTTCTGAATACCATTACCACTGTGCAGAGTAAGAACTTGGCTAGGTCTAATAATGCCACCTCTAACATTTCTTTCTTCAACCATGTCAATTTCACTCTCTTCCAGCTGTAAGGGTATCTGTATGGCCCTGATGTTAGGAGGAACACCCCAGAAATTAGGTGAATTTCAAGATCATAATTTCGAAAGGGTGGGAGACCTTGGGAATATCTTCAAATACTTTGGAATGCTTATCAATGATCCTTGGAGGTCTGAGGAATAGATGGCTTAGATGTTTGAACATCTAGGGAGCATAGGCTGTGCACAATGCCTTGATTCCCCTTTTCAATAATTTTGTCATGCCATTAGAGCTTATCACCTTACCGGCTCCTTGTGATACCTCTTAACTCAATTTATTTTCCTTCCAAATGAAAAATTTCATAAAAGTTCTTGAAAATTAAAAGCCACTGCTCCTAATGATTGTAACCATTGGATTCCTAGTACCACATCCAGAACTCCATGGGTATAGCAACCACTGGACTATTCATTACATATTCCCCCATAGTAAGATTGATCTTATTGCATTTTCCAGCAATTGATAGTTCCTCCATCTAATCATTACTTGAAACTCGGGCTACTGATATACAAAGCACTTGAGATCTTTGGCTAATTTACGTTGAATGAAATTATATAATCATGTAATCAATTAGGACTATTACCTTTTTCTTTTGATGTATCCTTCATCTTGAGGGTTTGAGGAGTGCTAATTCCAGCCAATGCATTACCCATATCGCGGGGAGTCAACCTTCACAAAATTGCTTCCACGCTTTCATCTTGAGATGGTTCTTGTTCTTCTTCTTCCTCTTCACAATCTATGTAGAATAATTCCCTTCTCACCACACTTATGTCCCTTACTATAATTTCTGTCATTGCCAATAAAAGCATAAACCCTTTGCTTTTCTTTTCCCTCTAATTGTTGAGGTGTCAACCTTGTAGGCTGAGGTGTTTTAGGAGAAGGAGCATTGTTCTCTATAGGATGTTAGGATAGGTCCCTTCTAGTAGTCATAGCCATATTTTTTACTTCAACATTTCTTGCCAACCTAAATCTAAATGTATTCTCCAATGATTTGGGTTCCCAAAGGCGTAACCTCATGTTGAATGTTATCCTTAAAAGTTCCTATGAATACATCAATCAAGTGCTCATCCTGAATATCGGTTACTCCTTTATATTCAACCTTTGAAGTTCTCAATGCTCGCAATTAACCCTTTGTTTGAGATTTATCAATTGGCTAAAGAAGGTATTGCTCCTTGTATCCCTTACAGTGTGCTATCATTTCTTCCGAAAATTTTCCAAGTGACGAGGAATTTGTGAGAACAAAATAATGATACCAAACAATTGGATTAGGTTCTAAATATAAAGAAGTAATTGTACCTTTGTGTATGTGGTATACATTATGGAGACTCAAAGAATTGCTCCATTTGAAGTATCCATGTGATTGGGTCCCTTTCATCAAACTTCCTCATATCAATCTTTTAGGAACGTTGTTGGTCTTCAACCCAATGTTGAGTTTCTCCATTCTTGATTCAATCTTCCTTGTGTCCCTCATCATGAATTTCATGGGATGAATTAATTTCTTGGGTGTCTTCCTCACGTAAATTTTCATTACTTCCATGATCTTAGCTTCCATTGAATCCATCTTAGTATCCAACTTATCTTCCATTGAATCCATCAAATTAGCTCTATCGAATGCATCTTAGTATTCCACTTGGATTCCATTGAATCCATCTTAGTATCCAACTTAGCTTTCCATTGAATTCATCTTAGTATCCAACTTGGATTCCATTGAATCCATCTTTAGCTTGTAGTTCATTTATGTCCCCACGCATTTTTTCACCTTCATCAAAAGTCCAAAAAATCCTACTTGGACACTTGATGAAGGCTTATTTGGTGTAGAAGTTCCCTTTGGGTGGCATGTTGCCAAGTATCACTTTTGAACCTTGATTTTGAGGTGGTTCTGCTAGACAATATTTCTTTTGTTGTATCTCCAATTTTTGGACCTTATGGGTATGAAAATTTATCTTATGTATTTCTTTTATATGTCTCTTCAATTCCACGTGTCTGATCAAAATTGATGTGCCATGGAATTTAATGCATAACTTCCACAACTTGTTGATTTTTGGCCTTTCCAGAGATCTCACTTGTATAGTGTGCCCTACACAAAATAATTGATATAAAATTCTGAAACTCGCGACCAAAATAATACAGATTGTCCACTCCATCCAATGAAACTATTCCCACTAAATTTGGATAATTGGGAAGAAGTTATGATTGTTTTAATTGAACACCTTCTTGAGACTAGCTAATAGAACAAGTCAGATACCTCCTCGCCTTTGGCTACTAAGGTGTATAAATAAATGTGCATGACCTAGAAGCTAAAATTTTGCCACAGATAAAAACTAATTTCTGTAAATGGCCCCGATAGTTTAGGGTCTGAAACGTTAAAAAATTCTTTTATAGCCAAAATTTTGTAATGACTCATTTTATGATGATTCCAGAATCCTATATTGTAAAGGCTATATCTCCGAAAGTATAAGGCCTCAGAGCTAAATTTTGAACTCAACGTACCTTGATCCGGCCTTATAAATACCTCCAAGCCGTTCCTTCTGAAATGTTGTAGAAAAAACTTATAGCTAAAATGACAACGTGTCTCAGATGTAGCAACAAAACCCCAAGACCTCGAAGCTCATACCATATGTTAAGAACCAAACTTCAATTTAGCATAGAAAACCCTCAAAAAGTACTCAACGCTCCTTGAAAAGAGATAATTTCAGATAATAAGTTCTTCGAGAAAACCTCCCTACCCCAATTTAAAATGTCTGGCACAAGATGATTCAAAATGAAAATGTCTCCCTTGGTATATATAGGAGACTAGGAGGTATAATTACAAATAATGGCCTAAAGCCTATTACATAATTAAAATAACATTACTAATCTAAATTACAAACTAATGGCCTAAAGCCCATATACTAAAATAGTACATTAACTAATATGCCCCAATTAAGGGTAAATTTAGAGCCAAATATTAGGCTTAACATTATCAATTAGTCAATGAGTAGAGGGCATTTGATACTTGCAAGACATTCAATACAAGTAGCGTTTGGCAAGATCACTGTTAGAGGTCACCAACCTCCTTCAGATTTGTAACTTTCTGACTGGTCGGCTGTAATGCCGCTTTAATGTAACAAATCAAGCTTCACAAAAAAAATTTAGTGAAACATCATTTTTAATGAAAAAATAAAAAAAAAAAAAAATTCAATATTTTAAATTTTTCGATCCACAATGTTTCCACATTATTTTTTTAAATGCTTATTTTTCATCTATTTTCAATTTTTTCTAAATTTTTTTTCAACGATGTTTTTAGTTATTTTTTCATGCTTCTTTCAATCTTAAAAATATTTTTTACCATTTACTTTTTTGAAGTTACAATTTTTCATATAATTTTGTCTCAATTAATTTATTGTTCTATACTTTTTAAATATAGTGAAAACATCATTTTTAACACACTGTTTACCTTTTCTTCAATAAATCGAAAAAAAATTGTAGTTGAATAACACTATTTTTGAATATTTAGCAAAAAAATATACATTTTATAGCCATATATAATAAAAAAAAAACTATACATTTTGGTACATATTCCTTAAAATAACATGTCAAATAAAGCATTTTTATGGACATAATTGAACAAAAAAAATTAAAATTTTATAAAAAATTCTCAATTTCTTTCATATTTTTATACATTTGAAGTAAAAAAATGACAACATTTAATAAAATTTTCCAATGTATAGTGATTCACATACAAATAAAACGATAAAAAAAAAAAACAATAAAATGATTCATCACAAAACAACAATAGATACATCTTTATTCTTATTTTAAAATATGAAAGTCAAATCATTACAGTTATAGCTCATCAAAAAATTGCAAAATTGAGCATCGTCTTCAAAGGCATCTTTAAACTAATCAACAATATCATATATCCCAAATTCATTATTCTCAACAAAGACATTATCATCTTCTTCGACATGATTTTGTGCTTTCATTGTGTCATTTTGTTCTTCCATTGGTTCTTTGATATCTGCAAGTTCTCCAAAGTGATCATTTCCAATCATTCCTCCTAATGGTACTTGAGTTTCCTTTGACAATTTTGCCACATTTGATTCACTAAAATCTGATTTCCCCAAGCCAACTTCTTGCATTTCATCTGGAAGAGCTGGAATAGCATTCATCCTTTGTTGAATAAACTACACTGCATTGGGTCACTTTCAATGGCTATGCATTTCCTTCCTTTCTGTAGGCAACACGCTAATGTTGTACCTAATCACCAAATACAAAATAAAAATGAAGTTAGATACTGCAAAAAGACATAAATTAAAAATAATAAAAGATTGAAGTATGATTTCATAAATATTAAATCATAATTCTTACCTGAACCCGAGAACAAATCCAAAACCCAATCTCCTTCATTTGAAAAATTATCTATAAGATAATTAATTAATGCTTGTGTTTTTTTATAAATGTTAACCATCTCTTTTTTCAAATCTTTTTCCTCATATCTTAGCTTTCTAACCACAACATTGTATATCAATATACTACTAGGAGTCTCTCCATCCTTTGCATTGGCAAGAATAGAATTATAAGAATCATCTTGTGTCCAGGTTGCAAGATGTATAATCTCAAAATCATGTTTAAATGATTCTCTCTTCGAACTTTGAATATTAAGCTTGTGCCTATAACATAAATAAGTGCAAATTCAATCAACTTGTGAATTAATAAAAAAAAATTATAATCGTAATTTCTAAACATACACTTTTAATATCTTACCAAATAAACTGCATCATTGTCTTTTCTTTCCCCTTGAAGCTTGATTGTACTAATCCTTGTTGTGTGTCTGAATGAAATACTAGAAATCTCCAAAATGGTGATGTTGCAACTTTTGTAAATCCCATAACCACTTTACTGAAAGCTTGGTAAGTATAAGGCCCAGTATCATATCCAATGTTTTGGATATTATAACCATAAGGGATATCCGCAATAACTAGGGAGTATTCTATTTTAGGAACAATATTTCCAAGTTTTTCACAATCACCTAATATCACTTTACATTGAACAATGTCGAGTCCATTCAAATGTAGTGATCAAGGGTGTCACCAAGTTGAGCATTTTGAACATGTCTCCTTCTTTCTCTTTCAAACTTGGGTTTTTGAATAAAACTTTTGAAAGTTTCAGGTACTCCATTTGCATTCTTCTTAGGCATATTTAATGAAACAAACAAACATATAGTTATATATCTATAACTATTAAAATATAAATTAATTAACTTACAAACGAATAATATGAATGTAATAAATCAACATACCTTTTTGAATGCAACAAAAAATTGTTTCAATAATGCTGAAGAGCTTGAATCTGGAGAGTTGAGTTTAACATCATCCCAACTTTCTTCATTCAACATCTTGACCATTTTCTCTTGTATTTTCATATACAATTTGTGACTAAATAAAACAAAAATAATGTTAAACTGAAAAAATCAATTTTATTGTCCTAACATAAATAAAAATAACTCAAAAAACTTAGTTTTTAAATTAATCACACATTTCTTCCATTGACAATTCTCCCAACGTAACACATGATAATATAGTTATGATAAGTTTATCATCCTTCACTTCTTGTATTGATCTCCAAGGTGTTATAGTCATATCATCGGGAAGATTTTTTATGTCAGGACCTGTCTTACTTGTGCCACATATCAATGGTTTAGCCTTCTTAACTCTTTGTTTTCTTATACTAATATTTTCCGATAGGGTGAAGATCTCATATATCAAATCCCATACATGTCCAGTTCTAAATCCCAATTGAAAATAGTTATCCACAACTCTAAATATATCACTTCCTTTGCGATTTTTTACTAATGTATTTTCATCGTCAAGTGGGAATCCTATTTCCATACAGCATTGCTTCTGAAACTTAACATCAACATTTGATCTCTCCCCACGACATATTTCAAAAAATTCATTATGGATAAATCTCACCCTTTGAATGAAGGTCATAGACATTTTGTACTCATTGTCTGTGTTATGATCCCATGCTAGTAACTTTGCTTCTGAATCTATTAAACCAACATAAATTATGCATTTGATTGTCTCAAAAAGAGGATTATTGGGATATTCTTGCATCAATTCTCTTCTAGCCTCTGTAGAATGATTTCCTCCAACCACATAATATTTGTAGTCAAAAAATTTTGATATATCAAATTCTTCCCTCATAGGAACTTCCATTGGGTCAACAAGAACTAGGTAGTCAACTACATGTGCATATGGATTATACCTAATCAATGCTTTCAAATTGTGAATATGAAAGTGATGTGGTTTTCTAATTTGATATTTTTCCTGCCCTTATGTGGGTTTATAAAGTTGTTTCGCATTCAACTGAAATGTGTGGCCATCATCAACTGAGTTTTTCATCCTCATTCTATTTCAAATGGCATTTTGTATTGATTTCATAATATCATCCTCTATATCAACACCTGATGTTATTATTTCTCTGCTACCTTTAGGACTTTCACTATAATACTTTGAGCTAACGATGGCTTCTTGAACATTATCAACATTTGTTTTCTTCCTCTTATGATTTAAATGTGTTTCATCTAAATCAGTGATTTCTTCATAATCAATAGGAATAGACTCATCATCAACCATCGCTCTTTTGCATTTATCTTGTTTGTTCTTTTTGTGAGAAGGAGTGATAACCTCATTGGGACCAATCTCAACAAAATCTTCATTTAGAGTTTCCTCATTTTCAAATGTAACCCTTTTAGGATTTCTAGAATGAGGATTTTTCTTTCTTCTTTCATGTTCTTCTCTGTCTACTCTTGCAGGTTCAACATCCATTACTTTTTGTTTCTTTTTCTTTCCATCTTGTGTCTTTTCAATATGAAAAGTGTTGATGGCGTCAATGATATTATTCCATGGTAAAATTTTGGGGCACATAGTGACTGTTGAAGGAGTGAAGATTGACCCTACAAGAGTAGAAGCTATTCAGAAGATATCTATTCCTACATCTAAGAAAGACATTCAATTATTTCTTGGAAAGATTAAATTCATTAGGAGATTTATTCCCAATTTTGCATAATTTCTTAAGCACGTCACTTGTATGCTAAGGAAGGATTCATAAATTAAATGGACTGATGTAGCAAGGGATTATTTTGGAGCTATTAAGAAATCTCTTATGTCAGCTCCTACTTTGATTAACCCAGACTATTGTAAAGATTTTTACATCTTTTCATTTGCATCTAATGACACAATTGCAACAATGTTACTGCAGAGATATGGTCAAGAGCAGGAACAACCCGTAGCATTATTTAGCAAGACATTAAGAGATGTTGAGGTAAAGTGTGATCCCATTGAAAAACAAGCTTATGCTTTGATCAAGTCACTTAAAGATTTTAGAATCTATATTTTTCATGCAAACGTTATAGCTTATGTATCATCTAGTTCAGTCAGAGATGTACTTATACAACCAGATATAGATGGGAAAAGAGCCAAGTGGATTTCCAAACTCATTGGGTTTGACATTGATATTAAGCCAACTAAATTGGTGAAGGGTCAAGGTTTGGAAAAACTTCTTGCTGAAGAGAATTGTGAGTTGTTGGGTATTAATTTCATTGGCATAAATGCAGAGAATGCACAATCTGAAATCTCAATTGAAAGGTACAATCATGATCAACAAGTTTCATCCCATTTGTTTTCTTGTGAATGGTATAGCAGTATAGTATATTTTTTGCAGAACCTTGCAGCCCCTCCAGAGATGAATCAAACACAAGTAAGAGCACTAAAACTCAAGGAAATCAAGTTGTGTATCAATGAAAATATGCTCTATTGGAAAGACCCCTCTGGGATGTTGTTGAGGTGTCTTGATAAAGAAGAATCAATTCAGGTTATGCATCAATTTCACAGCAGCAATTGTGGTGTCCATCACTACTGGAAAACCACAACCCATAAGATTTTGAGGGTTGGTTACTATTGGACATGTTTGTTTACTGATGTTTTCTCTTATGTAAAGACATGTGACAAGTGCCAAAGGTTCACTAGAAAGAAACAACTAAAATCTCTCCCATTGAAGCCTATTGTAGTCACTGGACCCTTCCAACAATGGGGGTTGGACTTCATTGGAGAGATACATCCACCTTCAAGTGTCCATCATAAGTGAATTCTGGTAGCAACTGATTACTTTACCAAATGGATTGAGGCTATTCCTACCAGGAATGCCACTCATTTTGTAATCATAAACTTTTTGTATGATCATATTTTTGCTAGATTTGGCTGCCCGAAGAGAGTTGTTATTGACAATGCAACTGCATTCAAAGCTGATGCTTCGGTGAATTTATGTGATGACATGGGCATTCAGCTTGTTCACCCAACTGCTTACTATCCTCGAGGCAATGACCTTGTTGAATCATCAAACAAAAGCCTACTGAGGATTATTAGAAAGTTGCTCGAAGAAAACCAAAGGAGTTGGGATTCTAAGTTAAAATTTGCACTCTAGGCTGATAGAGTGACAAATAAAAAGTCCATTGGTACTTCTCCATTCAAGTTAGTGCAAATTACATGTTGCAAAGTTTTTCCATTATTGAGTCTATTCATCAAAATTCTAGTCATGAAGGTGGTGACTAAGCGGTCATGATGATCTTTATCCTAAGACTTGTATGTCAAAATCAAGTGTAAGTCTGAGTCATTATGGTTTCAAGAGGAGCATGTGATGTAAAAATTCAAGTTTTAAACATGATTGTAAAGATTGTCACCTTTTGAGTTTAAAAAGGTTGCCCCAGCAATTAATGTTGTACGGACTGTCTCAAAATTTGTGCCAAAACTCTGCTAAGACTGTACGGACTGTACGGAAATACACTCAGAAATATATTACAGCAATTACCTCAATTTCTGTACCAACAAATGTTGTATGGCAGCCTTGGAATGCATGCCAATACTCTCAGAAATTGCAGCTACTGTCCTCCTTAATTTCTATGCACATTACATGATGTATGACCTCCACAAATCCGTACGGTACGACCTGTTCTTCCTTGCTGT
>SNQJ01S0045835.1:48502-62153 GCA_010110895.2 Picea sitchensis
GAGTGTTCTTCAATTGTTCAATGGTCTTCCTTTAACTTCTTATAATCTTATTCTTCTCTAAGAAAATTTGTCTAGGAGAAAAATACCTCCTGCAGCTACCAAAACATCAACATGTTAGATTTTCTTAATTTTAAGAGCAGTAGAGTTACCAATGTTCTTAGATCTTCTTTTTCATTAATAGTTATATCAAGTACTAAATATATAAGCAACATAAGCAAGTACAAGAGACAAAATATTTTATCCTCGGAAAATCCCAAATGAGGGGAAAAACCAGCCAACCTTTCTTAGATAGATTATGTCCAAAATAATCCAACCATGAACCAACTCTCAAGAGAAAACAGATAATGAAGAACCCTACCACAAGGCTAGCACACAAGATGAACCAGACAACTGCAGTAGCAAAACCACAAAGCTGCAATAACAACACTATACAGAAGAAGCACACCTCTTCCAAAGGGAAACACACAAGATGAAAACACCACCAAGAATAACCAACCAAGAGTCTCCAAGGTGGAGGGCAACATCTTCCTTCCTTGCCTCAGACTAGAACCTTTCCTTGAGTGAGTGATGAATGTGTGAGTGAATGCAAATGAGAAAGACATCTCCTTATTTATAGTTTTCGTGTCACTTTAACTGGGCCAAAAATTTCTTTGGGAAATTCTATTTCCCCTTTATCTTTTCTCTTTGGGTCGACTTCTCTTCTTGAAAGTTCCAACTTCAATTTATTCTTCTCCAGTGGGCCAACTTTTCTTCTCGGGTGTTATTCCATTGTTCAATGGTCTTCATTTTTCTTCCGCAATCTTCTTTTCATCTTATAATGGTTGGCTAGGAGGAAAAATACCTCCCGCAACTACCAAAACATCAATACTCCCTCTTAGATAGGGATGTATCTTTCCATGATGTCTTCTTATAGTAGTCCACTAACTACTCTATAATCAACTAGTAGCACACAACTACTACCATGCCATCGGTAGCTCAAATCATCCTTCACAGTCTCCACAACTAATCAACCAGTACCACATAGCTACTTCCAAGCAATATAATGGTCTCCACGAGTACACAACAATCAACTAGTAGCAGAAAACTACTACCATGCTATCCAATAGTACACATATGTTGACATAGTTCTCCTGACTGTGTTGTGATGTTTCTTCTTCTTTTCCTGCGGTCTTATTCCCACCCATCCACCTCGCATGGTATGGGAAATAATGCCTCCATATCCTTATTTGCATCTAGCCACCTCGTATGGCTAGGCAAGGCTATGCCATGGTCCAAGACCATACTCCAAGTCTTATTTTCACCTAGCCACCTCGCATAGTGTAGACAAGACTTGCCACAAGTCTTATTCACACCTAGCCACCTCTCATGATGTAGGCAAGACTTGTACCAGGATATGATGTTTCTCCTCTCCCAATAGTCTTATTCGCACCTAGCCACCTCACATGATGTGGGAAAGACTACGACCATAGCCCAATTCACACCTAGCCACCTCACATGGTTTAGGAAAGGCTATGTTGCAAGTATTATTCACACCTAGCCATCTCTCATGGTGTAGGAAAGAGTTGATACAAATCTTATTCACACCTAGCCACCTCACAAGGTATAGGCAAGATTTGTACTTAGTTGTCCATTACTCCCTCGGTCACCTCACATGATTGATTTAGGAATCCCTTGGCCAAAGGGGTTAGTCAATTGGAGGAGAAACACCACACCTCCCTCTCAACAAGGATGGACATTCTACATCTCGCCAAACTTTTCTCTAAAGTACCCATACTTCTCTCTAGACAGAGGCTTGGTGAGAATGCCCGCTATCTGCTCATCTCTGGATATGTACCGGAACGCCACAAATTCTCTTTGCACCATGTCTCATATGTAGTGGTATTTGATCTCTATATGATTTGACTTGTAATGAAAGACATGATTCTCTGAAATCTTCACACAACTTTCATTATCACAATGTATCAAAGTTGGATCCAACTCTAGATCAAATAACCCTGCAAGCAACTTCCGTAGACACACTACTTCATGTGTTGCAACACTGGCTGCAATATACTCTACCTTTGTTGTACTGAGTGGCATTGATGTTTGCTTCCTGCTCAACCATGAGATCATGCCTGATCCCAAACTAAAGCAATATCCTGATGTGATTTTTCCGGTCGATTTCACTCCCTACCTAGTCAGAGTCTGTATAACCCCACAAATTCACTTATCCATCCTAGACATATCTCAATACATATCCAATTGTACCATGTAGGTACCTCAACACATGTTTTGCTGTTATCCAATGTACATGTCTAGGCTCTACCATGTATTGACTCAAAGTGTTCACCGCAAAACATATGTCTAGACTGGTGTTAACCAAGTACATCAAGGATCTGATCAATTGTCTGTACATTGTGGGATCGACCAAATCTAAAGATGAATCACTCAAGAGCTTCAGATTCATCACCATGGGTGTGGTTGTGGACTTATATTCCATCATCCCGAATCTCTGCAGGATCTCAATTGTATATATTCCTTGACTCAGAAAAATCTCATTTGGTCTCTCCCACACCTCCAATCCCAAGAAAAAATTCATTAGACCTAGATCCTTCATTTCGAACTCTGAAGTGAGCTCCCTCTTGCGCCCAACTATGAGATTCTCATCCCTTGTTAGGATCAGGTCGTCCACATACAAGACCAAATCAACGAGCAACCATCTTCAACCTTTTCGTAAAGGTTGGGATCTCCATCACTCTTGGTAAACTCCAAGCTCAATAGATAGTTGTTTATCCTGGCATACCATGCCCTGGGTGTTTTCTTTAGTCCATAGAAAGCCTTGTTGAATTTTCACACATGGGACTCCTTCCTGTGGATCACAAACCCTTGTGGCCTATCTATGTACAATTCTTCCTCAATTACACCTTTCAAGAAAGCAACCTTGACATCCATTTGGTGTAATTTCCATCCCATCACGGAAGCAATTGCAATAATCAATCTGATAGAAGTGTACTTTGCTACTGGAGAAAACATCTCATCATAGTCTTCTCCCTCTTTCTGGGAGAACCCTCTAGCCAAAATTTTCACTTTGTACTTCTCTATCCTCCCATCTGCAACATGTTTGATGTTGTAGATCCACTTGGAAGTTACCATTGACTTCCCTTCTGGTCTTGGAACCACTTCCCACACATCATTCTTCATGATGCACTTGTACTCCTCCATCATGGCGTCTTTCCATACTTGTTTCTTAGCAGTTTCTTCAAAGGTGGAAGGTTATGAATCAATAATTTTACTCATCGATGCCACATAGCTGGAAAAAATGTCTGGTATCTATCTCTCTCTGAAGGAGCCCTTGGGAACTGCATGTCCTTCAACTTCCTGCAAAGTGTTCTGAAGCTAAGCTAATCTCTTTCTAGTGACTACAACTTCTCTAGGTGGATCTACAGGTCTCTTTGACTCTACCATCTCATTCTGATCTTCTAGAATGGGTTCTTCTGGAGTAGAGTCAATCATGATTGCATCCCTTGGAGCCTCTTACTCCTCTCGATCCTCATCCATGTGAGACTCCCTAGATCTTCTAAAGTATTCATCTTCATCGAATGTCATATCCCAACCGATCTCAATCTATCTCTGTCCAGGAATATATCTTATGTAAGCCTTCAAAGTCTCATTGTATCTAACGAAGATTCCTTTATTTCCTGAAGTCTCCAATTTTGTTCTCTTCTCCTAGGGGACATGAATATCCACTAGATAACCAAATATCCTCAAGTGTCTGACTTCTGGTTTCTTCCCATTGAACACCTCTTCAGGTGTCTTGTTCATCAATATCTTGTGAAGACTTTTATTCTGGACATATACAGTTGTATTCGATGCTTCTTCCCACAAGTGCATGGGTAAGCTCTGGTCAAGGATCATCGCTTTAGTTGCTTCTACAATAGATATCTTCTTTCTCTCTGAAACCCCATTTTGTTGGGGTTGTAGGGAGTTTTTATCTCCCTCTTAATTCCATCTTATCTACAAAATTCTTTGAACTCATTTGAGGTGTACTCACCTCCATTATCAGACCTCAAGATTTTGATCTTCCTTCCAGAAAGTTTCTTAATTAAAGCCTTGAATTCTTGAAACTTATTGAATACTTCATCTTTCACTTTCAAGAAGTAGATCCATGTCTTTCGTGAGTAGTCATCTATGAATAAGACATAGTATACAAAGTTTCCTAAGGATGGCACCATCATCTATCCTCATACTTCGGAGTGTATGATGTCTAAGATCCCCTTGGATCTACTATCACTGCTAGTAAATCTTCCCTTGGCATTCTTGACAAGTGCCCAACCTTTGCATACTACATCATGTTCGACGTGAATGTCTAGTAGACATGTAACCATCTTGCTCAATACTGGTAGTGCTCTATAATTTATGTGAGCAAGTCTTCGGTGCCATAGTTCACTAGAGCTAACATTGTTGTGTACAAGGGCTAGTTCTTGGTGTCCATTCAATTTATACAATCCTCCCTCTTGGACACCAATCATGGTATCTGCCTCTATGCTTGAAATCTTGGGCCATAGACGAAATTGGCCATCCATAAAAGTTACCATGAAACCTTTACCTTCTAAAGCATAAATAGAAAGAAGATTCTTCTTCAAGCCTTGTACAAACAATACATCTTTAATTGAAATAGGGTTACCTGAGTCAAGTTGAAATGAGGCTTCTCCAACTTCTTTGATTGTGTGTCTGGAATCATTGCCAAGCTCCACTTGAAGGGATGAGCTCTTTTCTATTAAATTTGTAAGGGAACTTCTGAATCTAGTCATGTGCTTGAAAGCACCACTATCCATGAGCCAGGTATCACTTCCTTGAGTGATAATACATGTGAGTGCTTAAACAAATAAAAATTATTCATCCTTTGACTCCTTTGATTTCTTTAGGAATGTGGGCGCTTCTATATATGTTGCATGTGCATGATGTTTCCTCTTTCATTTTTCATTCCTACAAGGAGATTGAAAGGCATAATGTCCCATCTTCTTGCAGTTGTAGCATTTGACTTTTGATGCATCCTTCTTATAACATGGTATTTTAGTTTTCTTCGAACTGACTTCTCCCCTTTCTTTCCTTTTCTTCACACGAGCTGTAAGAGCTTAATTATCATCATCATTTGTCTTCTGTGATTTGGATATTAATCTGGGTTCTTCTTGGGTACAATCTGACCATAACTTGTTAAACTTGGGCAATTTTCTTCGGCACAAATTCCTTGAAAAAATGGGTCCCAAAAAAAGGGAAATCCATTAAGTGTAGTAGTCACATGTTCAACATCATACAATGAGTCTCCAATAGCTACTAACCGGTCCTTGATCTTCGAGGTCATCATGAAGTAGTTGGAAACTACTTTTGACTTATTCAGCATCACCTTTATGAGTTGATGCCTTAGAGTAAGCTTATGACTGGTGTTCTTGCTTTAATAAAGTTTGGTTAGGGCATCAAAAAATTTCTTCGGTGTCGTCAATTCTAATACATTAGGTATCAAATGATCCTTAATCGAGTCTATCAAGATCCTCTTGGCCTTTACTTCATTCTTCCTGAACTTTGCTTTGGCTCCTTCTTCTCCTGGTTTTGGAAGAAACTGTTTGACATGATCCAATAACTCATTCTATTCTAGAACGAAGAGTACCCTATGCTTCCATGATATTAAGTTATTTTCTCCATCCAGTCTATCCTCAACTCTCACACTGGTAATCATTTTTGCTGGTAGAAACCCTAGGACTAAAAAAAAATAAAAAAAATCAAACTCCACCAATTTGCAATCTAAGTGTTGTAGGGGGTGCGCTAGGGTAGGGAAAACTGCTCTGTGGTAAAATTAGTCCCAATGCCTTAGGGACTAGTGCTCAACAAGCTTGAAAAAGAAGTGTGGAACTGCAGTTTTTCTAGATCTTCCCTTCCTACTGTTACACTGTTTTGAAGGTAACCAACTTTGATACCATGTTAGATTTTCTTAATTTTCAGAGCAGTAGAGTTACCAGTGTTCTAAATCTTCTTTTTCATTAACAATTATATCAAGTACTGAATATATAAGCAACATAGGCAAGTATAATGACATGAGGCAGAGTACAAGGAACCTGAGAGTTTATCTTGGGAAAACCCCAAAATGGGGGAAAACCCAACCACAAGAGTTTATCTTGGGAAAACCCCAAATGGGGGAAAACCTAACCAACCTTTCTTAGATAGATTCCATCCAAAACAATCCAACCATGAACCAACTCTTAAGAGAAAACATATAATGAAGAACCCTAGCACAAGATGAACTAGACAGTTGCAACACAACCACCACAAAGCTATAGTAGCAACACTATACATAAGTAGCGCACCTCTTCCAAAGGGGAGCGTACAAGATAAAAACAAATCCACCAAGAATCTCCAAAGTGCAGTGCAACGTCTTCCTTCACTGCCTTGGACTAGAACCTTCTCCTTGAGTGAGTGATGAATGAGTGAGTGAGTGCAAATGAGCAAGACATCTCCTTATTTATAGTCTTCCTGTCAATTTAGCTGGGCCGAATTCTTCTTTGGGAAATTCTATTTCCCCTTTATCTTTTCTATGTGGGTCGACTTCTCTTCTTGGAGGTTCCAACTTTACTTTATTCTTCTCTGGTGGGTCAAGTTCTCTTATGGGGTGTTCTTCCATTGTTCAATGGTCTTCATTTGTATTCTGAAATCTTCTCTTCATCTAAGAAAGGTTGTCTAGGAGGAAAAATACCTCCCTCAACTACCAAAACATCAACACCCACTTCATAATGTGGTATTGTAAGAACCACTACATCCACTAACCCATCTATGAGTAGAATTATAAGAGGAGTACGATCATGTAGGATTGTGACCTCACAAAAAAAAAGCAAAACAAAAGTTGGAGAAGGTAGTTCTAAAGAGAGAATTCCAAAAAATATCACAAAAAGTTGTCATACTCTCATCCCATCCTCGGGAAGAAGAATTGATCAGTGGTCAGCCAAAAATTTCACTTTCAGAAAATCCTATTGAGGAACCATAATTTTTTGCTTCATCAGAGGAATATGTACATTTTCGGAAAGGCAACATGTCTCGACTATTTGGTGAATGAGAGGAGGAAAGAGGACCTAGAGGTGGAGAAGAAGAGATACAAGAAAGGCCAAAAGGTATAGAAACATCAACTATTGAAAATAAATTTGGGTTCCCAATTTTGGATCCAACGATAATAGTCCAAATGAAGTACATACCACTATCAACATTACCCAACTTTCATGGTATGATAACTAAGGACCCATAGACTCTTTTTTTTCGAATTTGACGTATTATGTCATAGTTACAACTATTCTTCTGATGCTAAAAAACTTAAGTTGTTTCCAACCACCCTTAAGGATGTTGCTTTACGCTGGTTTATGGGTTTGGGAACTAATACTATCAAAACATGGGATGAAATGCAAAAAATGTTTCTTTTAAAGTATCATGATTATTATAGAAATCAATGAATGAGAGAAGAAGTGTTTAAAATGATCCAAAAAGAGGATGAAAACCTTGAGGATAATTTTGAAAGATTTAATTATACTGTTAAAAGGGCAGGAAAAATGATCTAGATTTGGACACTCTTAAAGTCATTTTGCTTCATGGAATTAGAGATGAATGGGTTGATGTTCTTAATCTCATGGGTAAAGGAGATATTTCTCACTTAACCTATCCATAAATTTGTGATCTACGTATGCATATTTCTCAAGGAAATTCCAAATATGGTAAGGGACCTAGGGATACTATCTCTAGAGTCGACAAATCAACAACCGATGGGGTAAGTAGAGTTGAAATTGGCAATTTATTAGACAATTTTAAAACATATATTCTTAGTACTCTTGGTTCTCAATTAGAAACATTGAAAATCAAGCAAAAGAAAGAGGAAGAGAATGCAGCCTTAACTATTTTTTGTCCAAAATGTAGAAAAAAACATCCTTTAAGAGAATGTCCTTTGGATAACATTGAACTTTGTGGTATATGTGCATAAAATAATGCTACAGAAAATTGTCCATCTCTACCGGAACTCAAAATGGTCTACCAAGGAAATCAAGAAGCTACATAACAACTCTGTTTTGTTGCACCAAAAAGACCTTAGCCGCCAAGGACATCATGTATATCTCAAGAGCATTCCCAACAATTCAGTTCTTATTATTCAAATCAACAATTCCCCCAACAAAATTGGACTCCTCCTATGCCTTGGCAAGCATGGCCACCATAACAAGTTCAAAATCAAGCTTGGAAACAAGATTGGCGAGGATCTACTTTGGAACCATGCATGCTCATCCTGATTCTATGCAACAACAATACACACAACATCCTTCATAAACCCAGTATCCCCCACAAATCCAACAAACATACCCTATTCAACCACAAATTTCACAACCTTAACAATTACTATTACCATCAAATCAATCTCCAAGACATACACAATTACCTGCACAACTCGTTTCTAACCCCAACAAAAAAGTAGCTCAACTCACTTACAATGTTGAGCTACAAAATTTTCCCACCTATATGATTACTCCTCTTGATCTAAATGACATTCATCTTATATTAGGAAAAGTAATTCATCATGATGCTCCTATTATTATTGAAGAACCAATAGAGGATGAAACTTCTAATCAAACAAACAATAATGATAGTTCTAATGTAATAAAACAAACTTCTTCCTCTATAATAAATCAATCACAACAATCTAGAACACCTCCTTTCCCAAAAAGGTTGACTTTAGATAAGCAAATCAAACAATTTGAATATGATTTATTAGATGAGTTAAAGAATGTTTGTATTAAAAATCCATTAACGTAAGCAATAAAAGATATACCAATCTATGCTAAGACAATAAGGGAATTGTGTTTAAAGAAATCAGGGAGAAAGAAAAAAGACCCACAGACAATGCAAGTTATTGGTAAATTGGTAGATCTAATGTTGGGTAATTTTTTTATGTAAAAATATGTTGATCCCAGTAGTCCCATTGTTAAAAATCACATCAATAATGTTGCAATTGCAAACACATTAATAGATTTAGGAGTTGCAATAAATGTTATGACAAAAAGAACTATGGATGAATTACAATTATCCAATTTTCATTATACACCTACAAATTTACAACTAGCAAATAGATCAACAATAAAACCAAAAGGTGTATTAAAGGATATCATAGACTCTTTAGATTTTTGGGAATACCGTGTAAATTTTATGGTTTTATAACCTAAATCTAACCTAGGTGGTCATCTAGTAATCTTAGGAAGATCATGGTTAGCTACAATTGATGCGTTTATCAATTATAGATCAAGGGACATGACAATTGCACATGGGGATTCGGTTAAGAAAATCAATTTATATCCATCCACCAAAGCTTTAATTGAATCAAAACTTGCACAATGCTTTCAAGATGCAAATAATGATAAAGAAATAGTACAAGCCATTTTAACTATTGATCAGGCTATGAATTTAAAAGAGGATATTGAAGAAAATCAAACCATTAATTTTATCAATAAATCTGATTTTATTCAATATCTTGGGGAGGGGGATATTTTTTATCATATCTTGGACATAAATTTTCAGGAAAATTGTACTGACACTTTATCAACACTTTTTGGTTCAATGTATTTCGTTAATTCAATATCATAATCAAGTAGCACTGCTATTGAAATTCATCAATGAAAACCCTAAATATAAACTCTAAACTTGAAGAATTTCAAAAAGAACAATTAATTCAAAAGTTATGTGAACATTTTGGTGCATTCGCATGGAAATATACTGATATCTTTGGAATCCATCCTAATACATGTATTCATCACATTTATATAGAGGAAAATTCTAGGCCAATCAGACAACCTCGAAGACGTATGAATCCAATTTTGAAGGAAATTGTAAAAGAAGAATTGCAAAAACTACTAAATGTGAATTTCATCTATCCAATTTCTAACATTCAATGGGTTTCACCTTTGGTAATTGTTCCTAAAAAGAATGGTAAATGGTGTGTTTGTGTAGATGATAGGGAATTGAATAAAGCTACCTTAAAATACCATTTCTCTCTACCATTTATATATCAAGTTTTAGATACATCAGCAAGGATTTTTTTTTTTCTTTTCTTGATGGGTTTAATTGTTATAATCAAATTCAAATCACTCCAAAAGATCATGATAAAACCGCATTCACATGCCCATGGGGGACGTAGGCTTATAGAGTACCACCTTTTAGGTTATACAATGCTCTTGATACTTTTCAACATGTTTTTCTAGGCATCTTTTCTGACTTGATCCATGATTGTGTAGAAGTATATATATGGATGATTTCATTGTTTATGGAAATACTTTTGAGGAAGCATTAGAAAATATTGAAAAACTTTTGATTATATGTCAAGAAACCAATATTTCATTGACACATGAAAAATTCCATATATTGCTTTTTGAAGAAATTGTTTTTGGTCATTGTATGTCATTTGCAAGAATCAAGGTTGATTCGGCAAAAGTAGAAGTCATTTCTAAACTTCCAGTGCCAAAGACCCAAAAGGATGTCAAGAGTTTCTTGGAACATGCAGGCTATTACACGCAATTTATTGAAATTTTCACAAAAATATCATCTCCATTATTCAAACTGCTCACTAAAGACAGTGAATTCTTTTGGAATATTACTTGCCAAACTGCACTTGAAGCATTGAAAGAAAAAAATTATGTAGCTCTTGTTTTAAGAGGGCCAAATTGGTCTCTCCCCTTTCGAATATAATGCTTCAGATACAACTTTAGGACCAATGTTAGGACAAAAAAAAAACAGATTTATTATGCCATTTATTTTGTTAATAAAAACTTGACACCCCCTGAATTGAATTACATAGTTACATAAAATGAATTTCTTGCGGTAGTACATGCCATCAATAAATTTAGGCACTACATCACTAGTTATGCGATCTTTATTCACACCAACCATTCTGCTATCAGATATCTTATGAACAAACCAACTACTAATGACAGAATTACTAGATGGCCTCTTCCACTACATGACTTTAATATCATTATATTAGACTGATCCAAAAATCCTTAGATACCAATCTTAAACTTAAAAAAAACATATTAGCATCCAACTTGATTCAGAATAATTCTTGATCATATTGAGGTGACTTGCAGAAAAAATGATGATGTGCTTATTATACAAATCCTTATAAAATGATGAATTACTTAACGAATAATGAGATAACACATCAGAAAATAAAAGAACTCAATTATACAGTATTGATGACAGAGTTTACTACATCTTTGAGTTCCCTTTAAACAGTGAGACTTCTCTTCATAATCTCAAAACATCAAATTACAATACAAAATGAACTTACAAAGCCAAATTTGAAGTCACTCTCCAATTCCGTTGCTCAAAACGAAATATAGAGTTCACCATTGAATTCCTTGCAAAATTCTAATAAAAATGAGTATAAAGTTGATCATATTCTAAATTTTCTCAATTTCACCCTCTTTAAATGCCAAACGATGCATTATGGCGCTCATTAATGACAACATAGACTAAGACTTCTAAAGACAACATCTTAGCACAAAAGCAACATCACCATTGAACTCCTCTCGCGAAAATGAGAAAAATGAGTATAAACATGCCTATATGCGGACAAAATACCCCATGGCATGAAAATCTATGTGCAACACCAAAAGTTAGGTAATCTTTCGCATGCAAAATGATGCATCCATACCTCGAGATCCATGCACTCCTCCTCGATATTTGTGCCTACCTTGGATTGTGTGTCGCCCTCGGTCTATGCACCCATAAGTAGGTCGCGGGCCCAACCTCCATACAAAAACTTTGGCAACTTAATTCCATTTTGGGCGGAATCCCGTAAGATAAGATGCCAATGGTGCATTTCATAGGGCATTGGCATATTATGCGGTAGGTCCAGGGATCAATCCCCACCAAACGTTGGTTATTGTATTTTGTGTTGCTATATTGGTAGCATATAGTTATATGCGATGACATATATGGTATAACCCCCTCCGTGAATATAGGTTATGGTTTCAGATAAACCATGTGATCGCATATAATATGGGTCGAGAGCTTAGCACTCAGACCCTTTTTCCACCCATTTAAACACTTACCAAAGTTTAAATATATTCATCGTCATATAGGGTTAAGTCTCATGTGTATGGTGTAATGGTAAGGTCATTTGCGTAAGGTTATGGGAGGTCATGGATTCGATCCTCAAGACTCCCAATAAAATTTTAAATGACCTTATCCATAAAAGGCCAATGGAAGGCTTCCATGTGGCAACCTCTCATTGGTCTATCATTGCCATGTAATTGGTCCACCTATGTTGTATGGTATGCCTTATCACCTGCGCAGTCAGTTGTACGATCTACTACGTGGTGCCTTGTGGTGTTGCCACATCAGCATCGTATGGTTTGTATGTTCATTCCACGTGTCACCATTGTAGTGGTGACATGTGTCACCTTTTTCCCTTTTGACTTTGACTTTTTGCCATGTTTGACCTAAACTTTGACCGATCATAAATTTTGCATACGAACTATGTTTGAGGCGTTTTTTGCGCCATTGAAAAGCTATCATTGAGTTCTACGCAATGATTTCATTTTCGAGAACATTTGAGACAGACAAATTTTGAGCATTTTTTATCCTCCTCGACCTCTGTGAGCGTTCTTGGATCCTCCTAGATCACACCTTCCCACTGAAGAACTTTTGGTCCTCCAAAAGTATGAATATTTCAACAACTTAGTGATTATAACTCTTACTCACTCTTCCACCTTAATGAAATGCTCTTATTCAACAACTTAGTGATAATGAAGGTTCTTCACTCTTCCATCTTTTTGAATATTCTGGGACTAAATCTTCATCTTGGATCTTGGATACTAGATCAGTGTACTTCTGAAATATGGCTCTGACTCTGGCTCTTTGGCATCTAGCACTAGTTCAAATCTAGTTTCGATTCTGGCTCATAGATTCCTTCACAACAAAAGTCTACTCCCTTAAACTCTACAATATTCGAACCCTGTACTCAACATCCACTCCCATCTCCTTCTCTGTTGAAGATAGTCTATCTCGACCAATATGAAACTAAGTCAAATGTCTATCTATGCCTTTCCCTTTTGGACTCTTTGTTCCTGTATTGTTNAAACTCTACAATATTCGAACCCTGTACTCAACATCCACTCCCATCTCCTTCTCTGTTGAAGATAGTCTATCTCGACCAATATGAAACTAAGTCAAATGTCTATCTATGCCTTTCCCTTTTGGACTCTTTGTTCCTGTATTGTTGATGTATCCGCCGAAGTCTCTGAATGAATTCCCTGTCCATTTATTCTCTCCTGCCTTGAAAATAATTCCAAACATATTCTTTGTATACATTTGTACTGTCTGAGCTGCTTCTCCTCAAGGTATACATATACACGAACATGACATAATATTTTTGAAGATGTCATAGCAATAATATACATCTTTACAAGTATATACCTCATATATCTTTACAAAGAAGATTATTTCTCCTTTACCAACTCTAGGAAGATTTACATTACTACAATGCTCCTCTCACTTTCTGTAACAAACATAATAATATATAATTATATTATGAAAAGGTGTAAGGATGTATCTCATCAAAGAGACGTGACTCTTCATGTGAAAGGGCACGTTGCCTATT
>SNQJ01S0045836.1:14203-24207 GCA_010110895.2 Picea sitchensis
TTGAATTTTTTTTATACTTGTCCATGTGAATTCTTTCCTTAACTTTAGAGTCGAACTATACTTTATTTTTATAACCACTTTACCCTTTAATTAATGACTTGTAGCATCTTGCTATAACTGTTTAGGGGCTTCTTAACCATTCTTTGGGGCTTCCAACTTCATGACCTCACAAATAATAAGCCATGAGGAAATACATGATGTACCACCTACCGTTGGAAATGACATGAAGAGGAATATCCATTTATGAGTGTGTTACCTGCATTTACACTATCCTTCATGTCCTTATTCCTAAAAAACCTTCAAGCTTCATGACCACACCTATGGGTTTCGTGTATACTTCTTCAAAGCATCTTCCTTTGAGGACCTGTTACAGCCTTAATCTCCACCCTATAGGTCAAAGAGGAATCCATTACTGGATAGAATAATTAATGAAGCTTTTGTCTAAGGTTTGACCATTTCTAGAGAATTTTTGGAGGGCCATGCATGACACCTATCATGAAACAAGCGAGGCCTCTCTAGACAACAGTGAATCAATAAGTGAGGAGTTGCCAAACTTATAGAAAAGGGGAGTTACAAGGTGAGGGGCGAGAGATGATTTGGATCTTAGTGTTAATATCCTAGGACCTCACATCATTCGAGTTTATAGTGGCCTCTAGAAGATCTAGAAGCTTGTCCTAAGCCTCCTCCAAGAGCTACATAACAAAGGAAATCCTTGGACAAGAGGAGGAGGAATTCAATAAAAACATTATACTACCAAAATACAGAATTATTCATCAAGAAGTCATTGGAGTCTAGGATGACAAAGGAGATGTAAGGATAATCAAGGAGAAAGGAGATTGAAGGAGCCTATATCAACACTTAAGGTATGGAATTGTGATTTAATTTTCCATCTATAATTAATACATCATTTGGTGTTTTTGGTTGAATATAAAATGTTTAGATTTGATTCATATTGTTATAGATCTGATCGAAAACTAAATAGGTCCAAGATTCTAATCCTAAATAGGAAAGTAGAGATTTTTTTTTTTGTGTTTTGTATACAAGGAGCAAGTTTTCAAGCTTTGAGCTGGAACTCTAGTACTGCAACATCCAAGATATGCAAAGGACCACCTCTTGAAAGGTATGCATATACTCTCCTTTCTATAGGATTATAGTGAATCCATATCTTTGAATCTAGATCTAGGAAACCTTTTAGAAGTCTACCCCCTCTTGTCTAGGATATMTAGGCTTATCCTAGAGAKATCTTATTGATCCATTCAGTGATATCCCTGTGAGTATTTTTCCCATAACAAGGACATGCTTAAAGCTACGCCATAAGGRGACCACTTTTGAGACTTCTTCAATTACTCTCATCACATCTGTTGACATCAATGACAACCACTTATGTTGAAATCGATGAAAACAAACTATCCAACAAAATCAATGAAAACCAAACATCCAATAGTACATACCTTTTATGCCTCCAGAGAAGTTGTAGGGAGTGCTCATAAAAAAACCTCTCTTGAGTCCTTTTGTGATGATTTGATTTGAGAGAAAGATAATCTTCTACAACTTGGATTGATTATCACTGTAGGTACATCCAAAATATCCTTAGTGGTCTGGGATAAAGATAAATCCAAGAATCTAAAGAATCAAGATCCTTTCCACAAAAACAAGAAAAAAAAGGGTCCCAAACCCTCTCAACTAACTTCTTCTCCTAACGGTGAAATATCAGAAAAATCTAAAAATAATAAGACTAATGGACATTGAAACATTTGTGGGAAATATGGTAAAGTGGAGTCTAATTTTTTAAGAAGATGGAAACTTTAGAAGTGGTGATGAAGAAGCAAAACATCAATATTGATTCTACTTCTTCTTCTTCTCATGGACATGCACTTGTTGCTTCTAGATTCTCCTTCAATGCAACTTCTACTTCTTTTTCTGAAGAATGGCTTTGTTAGTACAAGGTAAAAATTCTTATGAGAACTATGTAATTAGGGATATTCAAAGCCTTGATCTATGTCTTTATCAATTGAAGAGACTACCTAGGACCTAACCAAGGAGAAAATATCAACTTATGAGTGATTAATTTGAGGGAAAAGGGCCATTAAATGAAGAAACATGGATTAAATTAAGAAACAATGTTGTGTGTTGGCATGAGAGATTATACTGGTGAACAAGGGTTGTGACCAAGTGATAAAATTCCATATTACAATGTGCGTCACCAAAGGAAAGAGATCGATTGTCCATAATTGAGAACATAGCTTATCCAAAGATCTACGGTGGACAACACATATTGCATTTGTAACTTTCATATCCTTTAATGAGACTTGGGCATGTGAGAGTGGTTTTGAGTTGAGATATGTTGCTAGTTTTTATTGGTTTCACATTTCTCTTAACAATAGGTAAAATTCTCACCTGGGAATGCAATACCCCCTATGGTATCTTGGAAACCAATTTTCCACTTGTTGACTTAGTGCTTAAGTGGACAATGGCATGGACCACTCATGAACACTCTTACTCCAACTTGGATGTCTACATGGCTATATATGTGACAAGAAGCCAAGTCATAGTCACATTTTTACACGTAGACACCTAGAGATGGTTGTTTCTGACTAAGAGACACTATTATTTCCCCCCTTGGGGTCATACCATATACATTTATCCATATATATTCCCCCATTGGGTCATAATAGACACGTGGCCCAGATTGACACCATCTAGCTCTAACAGAGGTACCACATGGGAAGCCACATGGATCAATCCTTACTTTCCATGCGTCCATCATACCTTGATGAAAACATTAATTACATCATCCTAATTTTCACGTGTTCCATTTATTTTGAAGTGTTAGCCAATGTGAAAGTGCCATGTGTCCTTAGATCATTAAAATATGGATAAGACCATGTTTTAATGGATTTTTTTGCATGGGAAGGCCATCATAAGGGTCAGAATATCATTTGATATGATCGATCAATATTATCTTGGGTAATAATTGATAATAATAACATTATTAGGTATTATGGATGGGTATTTAGATAATTTTCCATGTCTCAAATGGTGCAGTATCAAAGATCAAGTACAATGGTTTGATTTAACAAATCATTGGTTCTATTAGTAATATCTCTTGCAACACATTGGAATTCTATAAGAGTAATCCACATGGAAAGTTACAACCATATTAAAGCACCTTATCCTTACTGAATTCATTATTCTTAGCTAAGATTATATGGATGGTGATCCGCTCAAAGGAGTGTCTTCCCTAAGTAAACCTTGTTGGCCATATTGGCTTCAAATGTGTTAGAAAGTCCACCCGTTTTCGCAAAGGGGAGGAAGGATTTCTCATGTTCTTGTTGGTTTAAACATACTAATAGTAGGACACCATATAATTCATCCTAAGTCACAATTGCATTTTTTTTCCAGTATCTGAATGAAACAAATGGTAGAGGACCTAGAGGTCAGATCATTGTTTCACCACATCATGAGGTGACTACAACTGAGAGGAAATGGCTAGTCATTCTTCGATCCACTGGAAAACCTCAATTTTGAAAAAGTAGAAGGTGCCCAACTCAATAGATCTATCCTACCAATAAGGTTTTGTGGAAGGATCCAAACTAAACCATCTTGGTGGGTAAAACATTTCAATCAAAGGGCCTTTTATTGATACTTACTGTAGTAAAAATTTCCTTTTTTATTTTATAGGGAATTTCTACTAGAAAGATAAGCAATATGAAGAAGTTGTTAAGAGGTTTATGGAAACAATAAATGGTTTCCATAATGAGAGAGATATAATTATTCCTATAGGATCATTAGCTCAATTTTTTTGTGCAAACAAAGAGAGGAAGAGTTTTTGAACTTCAAAGTCAAGAGATTGGTCTGGCTCAAGTAAAAAGATAAATTATGCGAGGGAAACTACGAGACTTGTAGGGATTAAATAATTTTGTGTTGTATTAGTCTATAATTCCCATATTTTATTCTCGATTTTCATAGATCTATCTTTCCCATCTCTGTAATGTACTCTAAAACATATTAATAAAGGATTTCAACAACATTTTGACTCCCTATATGTTATAAATGTGTGTGGGTTCATTAATGGATGAGATTGATTTCAGTTCTTGACTAGTCTTGTTCATTATCTTGTTTGAAATGTTCATATGGATGAAAAGTCTATATTAGTGAATGTATTAAGGAATGAGTTGTATGAATGTATGTAATTAAACTCACAATACATAATTTTTTAAAATTTTGATTTATTTAATTCTCAATAGGTTTTGTTCACATAAATCCTTGTAATATTTATCTGAATTAGATACCTTGCATGTACACTCCCTTTCACACAATCATCTATTATTTTCCCCTTGTAATTGTGATACAGAGAGGAGGAATTGTTCCTATTATTTGAAGTCATACCTAATCGTCCTGTCTAGAAGGTGAATGAGATGTGAATATTGACAATTATGCATATTTCCCTTGGTCGGGAAAGATAACTTTAAAACCCTTTTATGTGTTTTGGATCAAAGGATCCTTGGAATAATTACACTGACAACTAGGAATATATCTAGGACTAACATACTTAAATGACACCATTTCCAGGGATGGAATTGTGAAGTTATTTTTCCCTGGGAAACGATAAAGAATATTGTTGATTCTTGATGGTGAACAAGATTTAGACACAAAATTTGTTTACCTTTCACTTGGTGACTCCACATAGGAAAATATCACATCAACAAGGAAGCATACCAGAGCTAATCCTAACTCTACAAGCATTCTAGTGTATTGTATCAATAAAAACTAATAGCTCGTAGAAACATCCAAGAAATAATTTAGACTAGAGGTAATCCTAATATTGATCTTTTTTCCTTATACCAGTCATGAAATATATAATTTTTATAGGATACCACGTAAACCTCCATAAGATCATTATTCTACACAATTTCCTAGTCAACTATTAATCCATTTCTAGAATTCCCATTAATAATTTGTATAGGACATTCTTGAAAAATACTAGACCTCCCCTATCTATAGAAGAAACTAGCCTAATCCTCAAGCATATAATGGATAGGAAAGGAGGAGAAGGAAATAAGATATGGGTTGTTGCACATTGTCCATAAATGAAGCATCTTAACAATCCCCTTGAATAGAGATTGTACCTGATATAGATGAGGTGACATTTGATGGAATGTCGAAGTTATAATTTGATGGAGTTGATTCAAAATAAGGTTCTAAAGTAGGGATAGATGATGTCTCCAAAGAATGAGAAAATTATGTTATCTTATAAATTTTAGTTTGAATCTAGTAACAATGTGGTTGAATATGATTCTTTGGTATTGAGGTTGGAGACTACTAGGAAGATGAATATTACATACTTGGAAGTTTTTGGAGACTATGAGCTAGTGGTACACCATGTAAGAAGTATTTATCGAAACAAACACCCTAGAATGAGTGCCTAGAGAAATCTGATTTTGGATCTAATTGACAATTTCTTTATAGATTTTAGCATTATTGTTGTCCCTAGATATTTAAATCAATAAGTAGATTCATTATCCATAGTTGCTAGTACTTTCAAAACACCAATAACCCCTCAAACAAAATATGAAGTGGAAATGAGGTACATACCTTCTATCCTAGGCAATGTCAATCATTGGAGAGTTTTTGAAAATGACCAATAGTTAAGAATATTTATGGAACTAGTGGATAAATGTTTCTCTACTCATATTGACAATGAAGAAGAACTAGAAGAGGGTGAAGAAGATAGTAGTCATGCTCATACTGATACCCATTTCAACAACCACATGGCATCTCATAAAATGATACGATTGAAAAATAATTTTATTCCTAAAGGCATAGTTCGCTTGGAACAACTGTTTGATAAGAATTATGTACCTAGTAAGCCTATTGGCATACCAAAATATGAAATCATAGAGGGATATAATTTTGGGACTAGTCGGGAGCTTAAATTTGTTAAAATGTCTAAATATTTGTAACATGAACTTAAGAAAAAATATGTATACCTATTTAAGGAATATGTGGATTTGTTTTCTTTGTTAAAGACTTATGAAACCTTTATTATTCAACACATAATACTTCTAAATCTAGGGACAAATCCTTTTAGGAAAAAGTTGATACAAGCAAAACCCATGTTTCTACCCATTATAGAGAAGGAAGTTATAAAACTTATGTATGCAAAGATTATAATTCCTTTGAGGTATTTTGAGTGGGTAGATAATTTAGTTTTTGTGAGGAAGAAAAATGGAGAGATTAGACTTTGTGTTGACTTCATAAATCTAAACAAAATTTCTTTGAAAGATAACTACCACTTACCCAAGATGGACCATATACTCCAAAAGGTAGTTGGGGCCTCTAGAATATCAATGATGGATGAATTCTATGGTTATAATCAAGTGGATATGCACTTGGATGACATATATAAGACCTATTTTACAACTCCTTGGGGAGCATTTATGTATGGAAGGATGTCGTTTGGACTTATAAATGTAGGGGCCAAATTTCAAACAGAAATGAATATATCTTTTGTTGGAGAAAAGGATCAGTTCATTGTAATATATATTGATGATATGATACTATTTTCAAAATTTGATCAAGAAAATATCAAACATTTGAGGTAGACTTTCACTAAATGTAGAAAAGATGGATTATCTTTAAATCCCCAAAAATATTTATTTTCCATGAAGGAAGGAAAGTTGCTAGGCCATATAGTATCTAAGGATGGGGTCAAGATCAATCCTGAAAGAGTTGAGGCCATCATAATAATTTGTTTTCCAAGAAATAAAAAAGAACTGTAGTATTTTCTGGGAAAGATAATTTTCTCAGAATATTCATGCCAAACTTTGTTGAAATTTTGAAAAATATCATTGATATGATGAAGAAAGACAATGAAATTAAGTGGAATATTGAGTATAAGGATTCCTTTGAACAAATTAAAAGGGATCTAGGAGAATCCCTAGTCTTAGTTAGCCCAGATTAAGACAATCCATTTATAGTTTTCTATTTTTCTTCTGAGAATACCATAACAAATGTCCTATTACAGAAAAATGATGATGGCCATGAGTAGCCTATTTCATTTTTCAGCAAGGAATTTAGAGGTGTTGAGATGAAATATAATATCATGGAGACATGCATATGCTCTAGTTAAATACTTGAAGGATTTCAAGGATTATTGTTTTCATTCTAGGATCATAGCTTATGTCCCAACTATTGTTGTTAAAGACATTCTTGTTCAAATTGACAACAAAGGAAGAATATGTAAGTGGATATATAAGATATAAGAATATGATATGGAAATTAATCCTACAAAGATGGTAAAATGATAAGGACTTGAAAGTCTCCTGATAGAGTCCAATTTCAAGGTATTGGGAATGAATATGATATCTCAAGAAATTATGGCAGTCGAACCAGAACTTAAGGATATGCAACATCCTTTGCTCCAAGTAGACCCCAAGTTTTTTCAATCTGATTGGTATAAGGATATATTATTTTACTTGTAGCTCAACATAATGGGACAATGTTAGCCCTCGACCAAGTTTTGAGGAAACCTTGGTCGGGTTTGGAACACTTTTGGACATCGACAAGTTGGTCAAAGATGGACCGCCTAGATGGAGCTGAGATCACAGATATCACTTGTTTTGCGAGCTTTGTAAGTAGTAATTTAGGGTTTTTTTAATGGGTTATGGGATGTCAGACCATGAGGTTTACCCATGATTATGCCTTATTGTAATGGATTGTAAAAGTATAAATAAGTAAGAATGTATGGTAGAAGGAAGTAAGAAGTGGCTAAGTGCAAGTAGTTTTGAGTTTCTCTGTGCAACAAAATGTGTATGTGTTAAGGCTCTGTGCTCGATAAAGAAGTTGGCTCGATGCCTTGACCTAGTTTGGAAGGAGGATATGGTGCTCAATGCGTAGATCTCATGTCCTATGCGAAGCTCAACTCTGTCTCTTAGTGCACAAGAGTCGTTGAATGTAAGATATTGACGAATAATAAAAAAGACAAAGAAGTTGGTGGACATAGCCCCACATTGGGGTGAACCACATATATATTGTGTCTTTGATGTGCTTTGTGTTGCACTAGTTATGTTATTTATTTTCTTATTGCCTTGGTTATTATGTATGATAGATAGATACGTTATTACTTAGTGTTTTACCTGTGTGAAGGATGAATGGATGTTAGATATAACTTATAATGCTAAGTGCTCTAGGTATTTTGTCATTTGTTTCTATGCCGATCTATATTTGGGTATGTTCTGCGATGTTAATAAGACTAATGAACTAATTCATCTTTCTCTCTAAGTGTTACTAGAGTACTCTGCGAAGTTTTCTTATCACAAATCTATGTCCCAACTTGGTTACAAACATACGTGTCCTGTAATTCCCCCTGCTTCTACCTCAGGTGAGACTTCGCCTGCTTTGCAGGTGTTGCCGAAAGGGTTGGTAGTTACGGTTTTGTTGGTGCATTGTTGAAGCATTGAGCCCTGGGTCTTCTCTTTTGGCACAGGGGAAGACCCAGGGTTCAATGCTTCAACAATGCACCAACAAATCCCTAACTATCGGCCCTTTCAAAAACACCTGTGAAGTAGGCGAAGTCTCACCTGAGGTAGAAGTAGGGGGAGTTATAGGAATCAGGTATTTGTAACCAATTTGGGACACATATATGTGATAATAAAACTTCACATAGTATTCTAGCAACACTTAAAAGATGATATGCATTAGTTGATTAGCTTCATTAACATCGCAGAACAAACCCTAATATAGATGGACGCAGTAAAAATTAAGAACTTAAATTATTGAGCACATAGCACTAAGTTAGATATCACATTCATTCATCCTTAACACAAGTAAATAAATAAGCAACAATAGGTCTATATGTCATACATAACATTTGAGGCACTGAGCAAATTCATAACATAACCAGCAAAGCACAAAGAAAACCAAAGACACAAGATATACGTGGCTCACCCCACTGTGGGGCTACGTCCACCAAATGATTCGTCTTATTTATTATTCTTCAATATATTACATTCAGTTTCTCCTATGCACTAAGCCACAGAGCCTAGCTTCACACTAGACAGGAGATCTGTGCACTAAGCACCAGATCCGCCTTCCCAAAATTAGGTCAAGGCACAGAGAGAACTTCTCTATCGAGCACAAAGCTTTACATACACATTTGTTTGCACAAAGAAACTCAGAACTACTTTCACTTAGCCATGTTTCTCTTACATTGTTGCCTCTACTATACATTCTTACTTATACTTTTACAATCCCTTACAAAAAGGCCTAAACATGGGAGAACCCATGGGCTGACATCCTATAACCCATTACAAAAACCCTAAGGAACCCCTTGTTGGGTCCACACAACTCACAAAATAAGTGAGATCCACGATCTCATCTCCGCCTAGGTGCTCCATCTTCGAACAACCTGTCGAAGTCCAAAAGTGGTCCAAACCTGACCAAGCTTTCCTCAAAACTTGGTCGAGGGCCAACATGCCCCCAACACTCACCTGTGACTCATCCCGAGTCACTCAGATCTAGGAAACATTTATTCAAAGGCCTCAATATTAACTTCAAATGCCTCGACTTGTTTCTTCTCATGAGCCTCCTGCTCAGTGAGCTCCTAGATCGTCTTCTCTATAACATGCCCTTCTAGGTGTTGTTCCACTACAACAACCACTTGGTCTAATTGTGAGCCTTGTCCCTCAATCTATTTGAACACCTTGCAGGATTCATCCTGCACAGGTTGTAGCTTATGCATAACTTCCATTACCCTACCTTGAATGGCAGTAATCTTTTGCTAAAATGTGCACTGCTCTTGAGATCTCTTCATTCTTTCAACTGCTGTAAGTAGCTTCATCTGCGCCTACACGGAGAAATACTATTGTTTCACCTCATGTAACTGTGCTTCAAGTTTCCTTAGCTCTGGATCTTCTGCGAGGCGTTCATAAGTCTGTGCGCTTCTATCTCTCAAATATTTTCACTCTGAGGCGAGGGCCCTTATCCTTATTACTGTGTTTTTG
>SNQJ01S0045836.1:34516-56053 GCA_010110895.2 Picea sitchensis
TATCGAAATTTCTTCAAGGGTTGACATCAATGACAACCAACCTTAATCAACATCCTCCTCATAGCGAGCTAGATCCATTTTCTTCAGAGGCGTTGTCCTCCTCGGAAGTCTCTATATTCTATACTTCTTCTTTCTTTTTATTCTTCTTTGTCCCACTGAACTGTCTGACATGCTCAACCCGGGTGACCATGGGGCTTCCTATGTTGTCGGTATTGGAGAGTTCTGCATGAGCCAGGTGTACAAGGAACTTCTTCAGCCACTCCTTTGTGATTTGCTCCATGTCCTCATCTGTCAATTTGTAATATGACTATAACTCTTCCTTCTTCTCATCTCTACGCACAGTGATATAGATAAAATGTGGATTTGCATAGAACTTGGCTATCAGTCTATATTGGTGTAGGGTGCGCAATTTCATGCGTGGAAATGCTTCAATGGCAACCTTCAGTTGCTGATAATAGGAATGAAACACAACATTTGACTTCCATTGCTTCGACATGTCATTGGTGTACCTCAAGGTAGAAAACCTAGTGGCTAGTGGCTCTAATGGTTCTATCTCTGGAAATATGGCTCCTTTAGGCATTTTACAAGCGACAAATGCGATCAAAGTGATCAACCAAATGAAGTGGAATTTGTATCCCAGATCTTGAGCTTCACGATAGTCTTTCTCGGGTTCATTGATGATGTAAATCATCTAATTCATTTGCATTCCCTCCACATATTTTCCTATGAGGTCCACAATGAACCCGATGACCTGTGTGGGGAAGTTCTTTCTTACAATATTTCCAGCTATGAGGTGACAAGTGAGGTGCACTGCATCATCCTATATAGAGGATACCTTATAGCCTCGCTTTATTTTTTCAACTTTGTCATAAGCTTCCTTGATGTGTTGTGCCAGGGAGCAGTCCGAGGCCTTTCCTGGGTAAAACTGCTGAGGTTCAGGTCCCTGCATGCTTATTCCTGTAATCAAGTGGATCAGTGTTGGATCCACAGTAATCCATCGATCGATCCATATGTATCCACCATGATAGCATGACAAAAGGATTTTAACGCAAGCGTTAACCACCTAGTGATGACCAAAATGGGGAATCGTCATCACATTTAGCACACTGGACTGCACTAGCTCCTTAATCCATGGCTGGGAGGCCATGCGAGGCTTCTTCCCAGTTTTCTTCATCAAGTATCGGTGGGGTGCGAGCATATCATAGTTCTTCCTATCTTCGAGATTGAAGTTGTTGTTCTTTAGTAACGAGATCTATCCTAGCTGACTCCTGACTATGGGTATTCCCTTCGAAATGTACACGGTGAACAGAGTGTACTCATAATCATGTGGAATGTTGTCACAGTTAACCGTGCTAGAAAACAATGGAATGTACTCTGGTAAGATCAACTAGATCTGCTTTGCATTAGCTAGTTTGCCAAGATGCTTACTTTGTTGCTCGGTTGAGGAGTTGACACTGCCAGAACATCGTCTAGTCGAAGGGGAAGCCTACAGTCCCCTGGTCGAAGATGTCTGGACACCATCATATAAATATTTGTCAGCCATTATATTCTTTAGGACCTCCTCGACAGACTTCTCTAATGCACTAGGTTCGCCTGACATTCTCACTTTTAAACAGACAGATCAGGGTAGGCGAACAGATAGGCAGGGTAGACAAACTGATGGTGAGGTCTAGATTTTGATAGCATTGTTCTTGGATCAATTCTCCTCCTGGATCAGTTAATCATGTGTGGAAAAAAGTGGTCCCAATGTAGCGTCGAACAGGTTAAATAAGAGAGGTGTCATAACAGATTCTTCCAATGGGTAGGAATGCTTCCATCAATGTGAATTGGTTCATTATGGTACGGTCTTAATGCCCCAAAAGTGGTTCATCCAACCATAAATGTGTTTTATAGCCATTCCAGAGTGTCTTTATAATGGGCGGGGTGCCTCCAATGGTCATATAGCTTCTCCAGGGCGAAGTCCCATTCTGCGTGGTCCTGTTGTTCCAGTGAGGTTCAAATCCTGCGAACCTGCCTCCTGTGAAGTTCTAGTCTGTGAAGTCTTCCATCTGTTCTCTGTAGCTTCTTGTATCTTTTCTAACTTGGATTTATTTTTACTGAGCTTCCTTGCCTTCTTTCCTATGATCTGAGTCTCTCTAACTATTTATGGATTCCTCTTTCCATTCTTATTCTTATCTTCTCCTAGCGTAGTGACTTCGCACCATTGATGTGCTCTCAAAGGGTTCGGAGTTAAAATCCCTTCTTTTATTAATTCCAGGGTGTGTATTCTTCTTTATTGCATGGATAGGTCCTTCAAACCTTCTTGTGTTATTTCAACCTTGACAACTAATTCTCTTTCCCTCTATTGCTTCCACTTATCTTCTCGTTCTTCTATTAGCCGATCTATTTTTCTAGCTATGAAATCCCTCAGTTATTTCTTTTTCTTTTCTATAGCTTCTTCCTCTCCTTTACTTCTGATCTTATCTTTCTCAATCCAAATCTTACTTAGTAAAAGTGGGAAAGGGGCATTGTTCTCAGCAAACTTAATGACTTCAAATTCTTCTTCAGTCAATGTTCCATGAATAATAATAGGTACATTAGTAACTCTTCCACATAGGGTTATCATCTTTCCTTTAAACAAGCCTATCATTGTCAATGAAATTATCACAGTAGGCTTTCCCAAAATTTACCAAGTGTCTTCTGTCATAATATTCACTTGTGTTTCCTCATACAAGACACAATCTATGTCAAAGTCTCATATTCTTGCACTTATGCATTGTTTTACTTTCAAGATCTCTGGTAAACTGACATCTTTGCGATCATTCATTTTTTATTTCAACTGTAATAACATAGTCTGAGATTTCTCTGATTCTTTCTCTTTATGATTCTCTAACATGTTCTTATTCTCTTAAATTTCTTTGTATTTTTCTTGTCTCATGTTCATTCTTTCAACGTTAGCAATCATTCTTGGACAATCCTCAACCTCACGACCAATAGTTTTATAACAAAGATAGATAGGACTTGTACCACGACATTCCTTAGAAATATGTCCCGATATTCTGAAGTTATAACACAATGGCAACGCTCTTTTCCTCTTGTATGTTCCCGAAACTCTCCTATACTACACACTAGGATCACAGTGTTGATCCTGCAATCTGCAAAAATTATTTCTAGGTTCCCGCATCCACTTATTAGTCCAAAAATTATTTCTATGCATAGGAATAACATATCTTTCTTCATTTCTATTAGCTTTACTTAGATCAACTCTTTCTTCCAACTGTTCCCTAGCTTTTAGACTAGGAAAAAATCTATTAAAGATACTCAAATTCATGTTTTTGAAAAAAAATAATTCCACGAACCATTTGTTGGCACAGGGGTAGACCCAGGCTTCAATGCTTCAACAATGCACCAAAAAACCCCTAACTACTGACCCTTTCAACAACACCTGCGAAGTAGGTGAAGTCTCACCCTAGGTAGAAGCAGGGGGAGTTACAAGAATCAGGTGTCTATAACCAATATCAGTGACAAATCTGTGATAATAACACTTCATAGAGTATTCTAACAACACTTATAAGGTGATATGCATTAGTTAATTAGCTTCATTAACATCACAGAACAAATTCTAATATAGATTGACACAGTAAAGATTAATCACTTCAATAATTTAGCACATAGAACTGAGTTACATATCACATTCATTCGTCCTTAACACAAGTAAAGAACTAACCAACAAGAAATATATCTATCATACATAACATTCAAGGCACTGAGCAGATTCATAACATAACCAACAAAGCACAAAGAAAACCAAAGACACAAGATATATGTGGTTCACCCCAGTGTGGGGCTATGTCCACCAACTTCTTCGTCTTCTTTATTATTATTCAGTCTCTTACATTCAATTTCTCCTGTGCACTAAGCCATAGAGCCGAGATTCTCACCAGAAAAGAGATCTATGCACTAAGCACTAGATCCTCCTTCCCAAAATTAGGTCAAGGAACAGATCCAAATTCTCTATTGAGCACAGAGCCTTACATACAAATTGTGTTGCACAAAGCAACTTAGAACTACTTGCACTTAGCCACTTTTCTCTTACATTGCTGCCTCTACTATACATTCTTACTTATACTTTTACAATACCTTACAAAAAGGCCTAAACATGGGAGAACCCATGGGACGACATCCCATAACCCATGACAAAATCCCTAAGGAAACCCTTGTTGGGTCCACATAGCCCAAAAAATAAGTGATATCTGTGATCGCATCTCCGCCTACACGCTCCATCTTCGACAAGTCTGTCAAAGTCCAAAAGTGGTCCAAACCTAACCAAGGTTTCCTCAAAACTTGGTCGAGGGCCAACATGCCCCTGTGTCAATATCCCTATAGAAAATAACACACCTGCATATAAACATACTTGTAAATCTATAACACAACTTGTGTATGTGATCACAGACCTACAGAATTTCCTCAACTTCAACAACAAGAGGATAACATCTTCATCAAACTTTACCTTAGCCTCATGGGACTAGTTTTGGATTAGTCAAAAACCCTAACTTTCAAAAAGAATAACTCCATTCCTGTAATGAATAAGGTATCAAAATGGTACCCAATAATATTCAATATCTTCTTTTCAATTCCTCCAAGTTTCACTACTTGGAACATCCTAGAAAAGGATTTATTTAAAAAGTGGAAGACCTTTCTTAATTATGGCTTATTCTAAATAGTGAACTTGTAGAGCATGCCACACGCAAAATATTGGATATATGGATATGAAAATCATACACAACATACTATAGACTGTACGATATCCAATTCATTTTTTTTCACTGAATTTGGATACTATTTGAATAATTTATGGTTGTTTTACCTGGAACACTTGTTTGAGACTAGTTTCAAGACTATCCAAATACCCTATTGTCCACAAAGGATATCTATGAAAGTACAACGACCCAGAAGATGAAATTTCTACCACAGGTACCTGGCTATGGATTATCAATAGCCTTTGAGTTTTTCTTTCTGAATCATTATATAACTAATGTTATAGGAAAAATGGTAAGATGACCTATAAATAACATACCTTAGAACACATCCTCACAAGACTTCATCCTCCCTTGGAACTTATCCCTTCTTCACTTCATATTCCCTCTAAAATTGTTCTCAAATATCCTTGTTTAGCTCAGATAAAAATCACTTACTCACATAGAATATACCCATTATAATGTGTGTGTGTATGTACTTATGAGTGACTTCTTGAGGCATATACATACTTTTTCTAAGTAACATCTTTCCTTAACTTGAGGGCTTCTTCAACTTTCTTGTTACAACCAATTTACCCTTTCATTAGTGAATTGCAACCAATTAGGGGATTCTTAACCCATATTTTGGGATTCCATAGGGGGTTTTTAACCCATATTTGGGGTTTCCAACTTCATGATCTCATAACTCCTCAACCATGAGGAACCACGTGGTGTACCACCTATCAATGAAAATGAAATTAAGAGGACTATCCATCCATGAGCGTATTACCTACATGTACATTGTACTTCATGTCCATATTTCTCAACCAAATTTGGGTACCATAACCATACCTTTGGGGCTTCATGTATAATTCATCAAATGCACCCAACACATCTACTAACATCAACCACTCCATCAATGAAAACTAATTCACCATCAATATCAACCATATCTATAGGGATTTCAGACTTCTCCAAAGGTTGAAATCAATCTCCAAGGGTTGACATTAATTACAACCAACTATCCAAGAAAACTATCCACCAATATCCCCCTTTAGCATTGATGGAAACACCAACATTGATGGAAACATTTATGGAAACATTGATGCTCCAGCACTCATGCTCCCCCAGTGACTATTGCTCCTCATTAATGTTTTTCAGTCTCCCCCTTTCACATCAATGGAAAAGGGTTTCTCTCCTTGGGGATGCTCCCCCTATATTCATGCATCTATTCTCTCTCTCTCTCTCTCTCTCTCTCTCTCTCTGTTTCCATTCCTTTTTTATTTCTCTTCACATGTTTCTCTCCTTATGTGACTTCCCCTAAAAGTATACCTTCTCTGAACAATGCTTCTCTTTCTCTTCCTTTGACATCATGGGAAAAAGAATAAATCCCCCTGTTGGTATGTCTCCCCCTATATGCATCCTTGTTGGTTATTTTTTACTCATGCTACCCTTCTTGGGTTGACCCAGGTTCAATTCCACTTGGTTTCTAGCAAAACCCCCCTAAAACTATTGTCCCTCCTGGTAAACCAAAAGGCAACACAACGCACAGGATGCACTGCGCAATATCACCTTAGATAGTTCTTATGGATGGCTATAATGCTCATGTGATTGCAACCTAGGAAATGAATGGGGATCTATGATTAAACTTTGTAGTCTTCATTTATTACTTTATCATTAAACTTATATGGAATACCTTTTCATTCTAACTCATGCATGTATATTAACAACTCTAAATAAGTCATTCATAAAAAAAATTAACACCTAATCATCAACAAAAAAAGAGATACATAATGTAACACCCATGTTTCCCCCAATTTGTAAATATAACTATATTGGTCAAAAGACTATGGAAAACTCGATATGTGTGAATTTTTGATTTGATGAACCTTTGTGTAAAAGGTCAATGAATGTAATTTATGTTATTAAGAGAAAATGGATAAGTGTTGCATAACTGCTAAAAAGGGGGTTTTCCAAGATAGGCCACGAATGTTATGAAAGAGATGGTGAGGGGAACCAGGAATGGTTGAGATAACCCCCACCAAACCCCTTGCTGGATTTAATTGCTCAAGACTAGAACAGTCCTCTAACCCAAGAATGAATTACAGTCAATATGGTAGGTGGGAAGACCTCCTAAAGAGTTAATGAGGGGATGGGGTAGAGCGCCCATCTGTAAGGATTTTAGACCTGAACATGGATTGGGAATTCAGGCCACACACAATATTTTTGAGGAATGAAATAAAAAAAGGTGTGGTGGGAAGAGGAATACTTACGAAGAGAAGTAGAGAAGAGGGAATAATCTCTCAAGTTCGATGAAGAACTGGGAAACGAACGTGTTCTGGTTGCACGATGTGGCTAGTAGGGTTATGATACAGGCTAATAAATGAGGGTATTGAGTGACTAAGGAAGTAATCAGGCTGGCCTCCTTTAATGGTATAGAGAAAACTCGTTTCCAAGATCCTGTGGGAGGAGGAGAGTAACCTCTGTTCTTGATTGTTGTTGAGTCGGAAGACAAAATTCTCTCTTAGGAGTAACCTCTGTTCTAGCTCGAGGGTGGCCAGTGGTAAATCCGTTAGGAGTGACTGAGCCTATGGTTGGGTGGAAATAGGAACCCCTTTCAGAAGTCGCATCATGCCATATGGTTCTGATAAGTGTTTTCATACTCTATTCATTGAAGTCAAATAATGGATGAATGCATGTATTTATATATCTAAGAACGGTTTATGTATTGAATGATCAAGTTATGTGTATGAATTTACATTCCCATGAACTTATTATTTTGATTGATCATCTGTATTCCCCATATTAGCCCTCGAGGTTTCGTGGGTAAACCTATAGGACGGTCGATATAGAAAGTATTTCATCAATTTGGCCCTGGCCCCATCCATCTAAAGAGGATATCTTCTTTAGACTCCTTGTTGTGCGACCAGGATATTATTCCCAAGTCCTTAGAAAATCTACAATGAGGGAATTGTGTTTAACTCGCAAGTGTTAGAAGGACTTATGTGACCAAGGTCTAGGAACCCTATGCTAAGCCTAAGGAAGCTAAGTCCTTCTAGCTTCGAAGCTCCAAAAGTCTAAGACTTCGGAGAATTGTAGGTCGTAATAGTCACAAACTGGCCAAAGGTGACTGAGAGTCAATGTTACCTATAAGGACGATCAACGTTGGGAGGTTACCCTAGTGGTTAGATGAACCTGTCTTACCAACTAAACTGGGATGCAACTCCCCATCGCGAAGTAGAGCAAGCCTCTGAGCGAGAATGTTTAGGGGGTCCCTCAGTCATTGGATCTACACCCAGATGACTTCTGCGAAGTTCCCTTCAAGAGAATGGATATGACCTAGCATCAAAATCCCCAAACATCGAAGTTATGAAGTAAAGGAGGGTCGTAGATTTGGGGAAATTTTTAGGAACTCCATGTACCATCCGATCATTCAGAAGAAGAGACCCGCACATGGTACTTCGGTGAAGTCCTGCATCGGGAGAATGGAGTGGGTGTAAAGACAAAACCCTAAAGCCCAGAGTCACGAAGTAATGTGGACTGTGGATCTAAGGATCCTTTCGGATTCATCTCGATTGTTCGATCATGAGGAAGTGTGTATCATGTTGATAGCATGTAGGGGCCCACGTGACGAGTGATGGTGTTTCCAGGAGTGGTGACCTCGTGGAAAGGTAAGGAGATGTCGGTGAATTGAGGTAGGTTCCACATATTCTTATTGGATTGTTTTGGGATGACAAATGTCCCTATAGGAATGAACCAACAATGGGACCCAAGGGACACTTGAGTGGAATTTATGAGTCGTAGATCTTTGGGATTACGTGGATACCCTTGGACCGTCAGATATAGGTTGTGGTTAGCCCAGTGCTGACCAAATCTAGGAGAGAAGAGGATTTTGTGTCACAAAACTCCCAAAGTCCAGAGTCTTGAAGTAATGAGGACCGTCAATCCTCAGATACTTCGAGATCCCTCTTAGTCGTCAATATACAGGGGATGCACAACACTAGATCCTTTAGTCTGGAGATTAGGCACTATGGAGGATTTGAGGTGTGGTGTGTTGATAAGCTCTGAAGCCCAAAGTGGTGAGATCCATCAATTCAGAGAAGCTTCGAGACTCTTCCTAATCGTCAGATCCAGGCTTTGGTCAGCCTAATGTTGACCAACTCTGAGAGAAAGGATAAGTTTACACCATGAAACCTCGAACTCCCAAGTTATGAAGTAGAAAAGGTCATTGATCCATGGGTTACATGGACATGCCTTGGCCGTGAGATCAAAGGGCATGAAATATGATCAGTTTGGAGTGACATGGCATAGTGATGTCACCCAAGGTGATGTGGACCCAAGTTTGATGTGCCATGTGTCACCTAGATTCATGCATATCACATACCCTATAGACCCATTGATACATGACACATGTCACCTCTGGCCCCTTCTACATTTCAACCCCTAGTATGTGCCCGCCTAGCCAAAGTGGTTTTTGAAGTGACCAGAACTCCGAGAGTCTAGGACTTGAGGACTCTGAAGGATTTTGGGTGTAGTATTGAAGAGAGACCAAAAGGCCTAAAGTTCGGAGCCACGTGGAAACTTTACAGGACTTCAGGAGTTTGAGACTCCAGGAGGTCTCATGCATAGACAATAAAGAGGCCTTTAGTTTTGAAGTGTCGAAGCGTAGGAGCACCAAAGTGTCGAATTCCCTACTAGCTTGCATGTTATATGCATGTGTGTTAGACAAAGATTGAGTCTAGTCATGAGATCGGACGGTGGATGGACTTCCACCGGGGATGTAGGAATTTGGAGACAATACTAGTGGGGTGGATCCACGTGGGTGCCACATGGTCCTTGACCAATAAATGTAGGAATAACTAGGATGGGTGTATCTGCCAATCCAGAGCTTGGACTTGAGCATGGAGGAAGAGGTTGGATAGTTCTGGATGAGAAGGACCTGATAGAAATATCAGAATTAGGATTTGAGATAGTTAAGGGAAAAAAAATTATGATACCCCACCCCTTAAAAGATAATTTAGGGGTTGGATTTTTTACACATGACATTCAATCACATAACACATGATATACCATGGTTCACCCCTCTTGGGATATATCCACAAAGATTTGGCTGCTCTGCTCTTTTATTATTATTATGGTTCCAAAACTACAGTGCCTTGCACATTACAACGCTCCATCCAAACCGGTCGAGATCTACAATGAGGAGGACTATATCACACCAGGATCCTTAGCATATGATATAACCCTCAATATCTCCCTTATTTCCTCTCCTCATCTCAACAACTTATAGATCGATCAAATTTACAGTCATTCGATCTTTTTACATCATAGTAACATTGACTAACCCAAAATAACAACAACGAACCTCCAAAAACCACACCCGAACACAACACCCCAAACTAAACATCCTAGGTACCTACTTATACATATTTTCGGATTACCAGCCATTACATTCTCTTAACAAAACCCTAACCCTATCGTGGATAGGTATTCTTGCATGTGTGCCTCACATTCCTTCCTCTTATTTGTGCACATATGTTTTTCATGTGCTTCTTTTCCTGCATGCACGTCTTCCTTAAACATGTTTCTTCTTCTACATGCACATCCACCTCCTACATAATGCTTTTCCCTCAAAACTAGTCTGTGCCCAATAGGCCCCCAACACTAACATTGTGACTCATTTCGAGTCACTTCCTAACTGTAGTGTATGCCACTGCTTATGCTAGTGATTCGTACATATCTACTATCTGTTGGAACTTCTCCTAAACCTGGTTTCTCTTTGTTGACATGGCTTTGACTACCTACATAGTGATTGGTGATCATAATATCTCACCCCCTCCAAGCCTATTTGTTCAAGGCATGCTTTCGCAACGTCAATTTACACAACCAATTATTCTACCTTTTCTTGTAGCAGATTCAACTAAACCCGTTGTGCGATATTTTGTGTCTGTACTGCTTTTTCTTTTGCCTGAACATTTTTCATTTCTGCGACCGTCTTGATTTTTTTTGGAAGTGACATTCTCCTCTATCACTGCTTGACATCTACCATTACTGCATTAAATTTATCTTCCTTTCCTTGTAGCTCTTGTAGGCTCCCATCCTCTAGTAGTTGGGTCCATTGCTGACCACTCTTTTCCAGTGGTTCTACCAATCTATGTATGTTTTGCATGATGTTTTCTACAATTCTTGTCGTGTCTTTCTTTCTTTTGACTCATATTGTTGGGGGATTCATAGGTACTGCACGCTCCTTCAGTTCTTTGATCCGATATTTATATTTTTGCATATTTTGCGCTATCTTTGTTATATTCTCCTTCGAATATTCTTCCTCTGATGCTATGTCATCTGAGATCACTTGAGAGACAGTGCTTATCTGGATCTCCATCTCGTCCACTTTTTGTTTCTCTATCTGTTTCTTCCACCTTTCTTGGTTGATGGATTCCTTTAGTACCATATTTTGTTCCTCCACTATATGTAGATTCATCATGTCAGACCTTTCTCTGGATTGAATCTCCTGCATGAAACTAACCTGTAACTTATACAATGCCTTTGTTGGTATCATGGGAAATGCCAAATCCCACGTTTCAATATCCTTCACAAGATTCTATGATGTTTCCTCATTGATCAAAAACATGTCTGGTGTTATGATAAAGTTAACACTTCCTTGTGCTCTGATTTGTATTATCTCTCTGACAGGTGCTCCTTCTCTTAATGGAACTAGTTTCTCCGTTTGTTGTTGTTCTACCTTGATCCTCAACTGTTCTAGTGCAGTTTTTATCTCCTGTACCTGTTCCAAAATTGAAGCTCAATGGTTTTACACATTTTCCCATACTTCTCACAGTCGATCTTATACTATCATGGCTATCATATCTACATCATCTACCATCAGTTAAGTTTCCATTTTTTTCCTGTGGGCCTTTACTTTCTTGCTCCTATATTCTCTTCCTTTGGGCCTCTGGCTGTTTATATGCTTCTAGAATACATGTATCCATGTCTGTATCCTGCTCAACTTCTTCATCCATGATTATATATTGTGCCTCTGTCTGCACTTCCTCTGCACTCACCTATATTATCAATCCTTCTGGTGCCTGCTCTGTAGCCTATGGACCCTTTGTAGGACCCTGCTATGACTTCTTTTGTGTTCTAGTTTTCTTCTGAATTTGGCTGATTCCCCCCAATGTACCTATTATTTTTTTCTTTTGTTGGCTAGTGTCATTCCCACCTATTTTTTGTGCGAGGACTATGCTACCCTGCATCTGGATTTGTACTGCTGACGTTTCTCTTGGAATCTATGGAAATTTCCACTCCTCAGACCACTCTTGGACCTCCATGTGGATGTCCTACATCATCACACAATACTTCAGCTACAACCACTCCTTGGTTGGGTCCTTCTTTTCCTGTAGCCACATGATGTGATGTGATGCCCAAAAATCCGGTATCTTTCCATACTCCTGGACAGTTTCTGGTGAGATCCTTCATGTATCTTCCAAGATGTTCTACATCTCTATTAAGTACTGAGTGACCATATCATTGTTGACTTCCTTTTCCTTGGGATCTGTTGTGCTTCATAGCCATGTGTAGCGTGTTGCACCACATTTTCATTTCCTTGGTAGGAACATCGTGTATGTAGGTTTGTGCCACCCCATAAGTGCAATGAGGATGAGTAACCATGAGTAGTCGAACTCAGAGCCCTATTCTTGCGCATACTTACAATATTCAAGGAATGAGTTTGGTAGATACAGGCCCCAGCTCATCGAGATCCCCTTTGCACACTGCATCACAACTGCTACTACTCCTACAGGTGATTCTTCTTTTCATCACGTGCGCATTAATTTGCAACCGAGAAATATGGTTTCAAATCGTGTTGCAAGATAATTGATTTCATTGATCCTGATACCTCTGTTCCCCCTCTCTACACCATACTTCTCTTTGATCTCATCTGAGATGGATTTCTCCTTAGTCATGTCTTCTAGGTAATTCTCAGGCTTCTCCCCATCTATGAGTAGCTCTGTAATATATGTGATGAGGTCAACGCTGATTGGTACTGGCATGTCCATCCATAAGATGCCTCCATGCACCCTTTCTAAAAACTATTTAACAAATCCGTTTATGTGTTTCCCACACCTGAAGTGTGGTATGTATAGTAGGTTTATGATGCACGTGTTGTGTAGTCTCAGGATCCACTGTGTAGGCTCCAATAGTTGTGTGCTTGATCGTCCCTCTCCCCTGCTCTCTAGGTAGCTCTGCCCTACCAAATCTAGGAACTTCATGGGATCCGAGACATCATGTTCAGAGTATTTAAGGATATTGACTCCTCCTACCATGTTGTCCCTAGTCTTCACTTCATTGGGAATTTTCGGCATTAATATACTCAGTTCTTCAAGTGTGTTGCACGCCCTGTGTATTTCTTTCTTCTCTCAACTTATTTTTCCCTTGTGGGGACAATACCCCACCCACTTGCTCTGCTTCCTTCTCTGGTTCTAACTCTAGGCCATGCTGCGTGGAATCCATGGTTAGTTCTGCTTCCTATGGCCCTTTTCCCCTAGACGTGTCGGATTTTGTTTGTTATGTGTCCTCTAACTGCATATTGGGATGTTGTGCGGGTCTCTACTCCTCCTCCACATGTAATGTGGTTTTCTCATACTCCAATATGTGTATTTCATCCACATCCACCATTGTGGGAATTTCGCTGGTTCTGCCTTGTGGTACCCATGTGCTACTTCATGTGCTTTGTTCAGTTCTTCTTGGTGCGACAACTCTCGGTGGTGACATGATGGTTAAATCCGAACTATAAGATCTCAACTCAAAAAATGGTAGCGCAAATTCGCACTCTATCACTCTTCAACTCATCTCGACATTTTTCTTCTTAGAAAATAACACAATGGGTTTGTTTCCCCCCTCTTTTTGACTTTATAGCAGGACAGGGAAGTGACAGCTATGTCGCACTAATAATTGTCACGTTTTCACTTTTCGTTGTGTTTCATGCACACTATACCTTTCTTCCCATTAACTTCTCTTCTGCGTGTCACATTTTTGAAACCTAGTTTTCTTGCATTGCCCTGTTCCGTCGGCCCCATAACATTCTATCAATGCCTTCCATGCATGTTGAGTTGTTTTTATTTTTATCCTTTTTAATTTTTTATGGATTTGTTTTTCACTCTATACATATCTCTTTACTGTGCGATACTTTCTAAGGACCAGGAGGTCGACTATCCCTATACAACTTCAGTTGACTCCCATTAATCATTCCTCTGAGTCCTGTACCTCCTAAATATTTCAACTATACAACTCCCCCCTCTGTGACGATATTCACTTCAGATGTTCCCAACCAATGCATTCTCAATTTTCTTGGGTGCCAAATAAATTTACTTCCATACACTAAGACCAGGTCTCCTTCCTTGAAAATATTCCTTTTAATATGTCTTTCAGTCCAAGCTTTGTCCCTTGCTTTCTGTACTTCTTCGTGAAATCCTACTAGAATTCTATCTTCTTCCATCACCATCAGTTGACTTAGCCTTTCTTGTATTGTGCCTTATTCTGTCATGTTAGTAATTGTTGCTACGTGAAGACTAGGTACCAAACATTCTAATGGAACCACTTCTTCTTGTTCATACACCAACCTGAATGGTGTATTCCTTGTCAAAGTTTTTCATGTAGTCATATATTCCCATAATACTTCTGGTATCTTCAAGTCCCAATCGTCCCTGTTGACATTGCATATCTTTGCCAGTGCATTCTCTAGAATCTTATTAAAGGCTTCCACTATTCCATTTGCTTGAGGGTGATATAGTGTACTCTTTTGATGATAGATTTCAAACTCCTCAGTCATAGCCTTGATAGTACTATTGATGAAGTGAGTGCCTTGGTCACTCATCAAAATCCTTGGGCATCCAAATCTAGTGTTCACTTGCTCAAACAGGAAGTGTGTTGTTGTCTCTGCGCTACAATATTTTACTGTTGGTTCTTCTGCCCATCTCGTTAAGTACCCTATTGCAGTAATGATATACCTTTCTCCTAACCTCTTTGCTAGTGGATTAATTGGTCCCACAAAATAGATTTCCCATTTGTCAAATACTTTCAAGGTTACTTGTAGTATTAGGGGCATCTCATACCTTCTATTAGGTTTTCCAACCCTCTGGCATACATAACATCTCTGACAGTAGTCCTTTGCATCTTTGTGAATGATCAACCACCATAGTCCTTTGTACAATACCTTCTATGTGGTATCTTTTCCTACATAATGTACTCCATCTATTCCCTCATGGGCCTCTTCTTAAATCCTATGCCTTTCATGTTCTAATGCACATCTTCTCAAGATGTTGTCTGTACCCATATTGTATAAGTGTCATGCAATCAATTAATAATATATAGCTATGACTACCATATTTTCTTCTGCGTAGTGTTGAATTAATGTGGCGCAGTCCCTATATTCAAGTATTGAATTATGTCAGCAAAATATTCATCAGCTACTTGGACCAAAAATAGTTGTGCATAAGGGAAGTTGTCCTCTAAATTCGTAGGTTCTTCTCCATTGGTGATCCTTGACAGGATATTAGATCCTACATTCAACTTCCTTGGTTTGACTCTCACTTCAAAGTCAAATTCCTGAAACAACATTAACTATCTACAAATTCTCCCTGCCAACATTGGATTATTGACTAGGTATTTGAGAGCAGAGTGATCTGTGAACATTTTAAAGTGTTTCCTAGGTAGATAGTTTATGAACTTCTTTAGTGCATATACCATTCCTATTCCTTCTCTTTCTATAGTATTGTAGTTCTTCTCTGACTCTGAAAATTTTCTACTTGCAAATGATATCGGATGGTCTAACTCTCCTGCTCTTGGCTGCACCAAAATAACTCCAAGGCTATGGCTGATGCATCTACATGCACATGAAATGTATTTTCTCAATATGGGAATACTAGTATTGGTGTTGTTACCATTTTCTCTTTTAGAGTGTCCAATTCTTGCTGACAGTCCTCATTCCATTGAAATTTACTATTTTTCCTCAACAATTTCTCCTTCGGTGTAGTGAAACTTAGAGCCCCACTCTTGCACATCCTTACAATATTCAAGGAATGAGTTCAGTAGATATGGGGCCCATCTCATCAAGCTCCCCTGTGCGCACTGCGCCGCAATTGTTACTACTCCTGCGGATAGTTCTTCTTTTTAGCACTTGCGCATTAATTTGCAACCAACCAATATGGTTGCAAGTCTTGTTGCAGGATCATTGATGGCGTTGATCTTGATACCTCTGTTCCCCCTCTATGCACCATAATTCTCTTTGATCTCATCTGAGATGGATTTCTCCTTAGTCTTGTCTTCTAAGTATTTCTTCGACTTCTCCTCATCTGTGGGTAGCTCTCTAATTTCTGCGATGAGGTAAATTTTGATCAGTACTGGCTTGTTCATCCATAAGATGCCTCCATGCACCCTTTCTAACAATTGTTTAACACTTTTTTTTATGTGTTTCCCGTGCTCGAAGTGCAGTATGTCTAGTAGGTTCATGATGTTTGTGTTGTACGGTCCTAGGATCCATTGTGTAGGCTCCAACAGTGGTGCACCTGATGGACCATGGTCCCTCTCCCCTCCTCTCTAGGTAGCTCTACGTTGCCAAATTTGGGAACATTGTGGCATCTGATACATCATGGTTGGAGTATTTAAGTATATCAAATCCTCCTACCATGTTATCCCCGGTCTTCACTTCATTGGGAATTTTCGGCATTACTATAATTAGTTTTTCCTGTGTGCGTTGCATGCCTTGCATACTAATTTCTACTCTCAACTTATTTTTCCCTTGTGGGGACGATACCCCACCCTCTTTCTCTATTTCCTTCTCTGCTTCTGACTCTAGGCCATGCTGCATGGAATCCATGGCCAGTTCTTCTTCCTGTAGCCCTTTTCCCCTAGACACATCAGATTTTATCCGTTCGACATCCTCTACCCATTGCTTGGGATCCTGTTCGAGTTCCTGCTCCTCCTCCACATGTAATGTGGTTTTCTCATACTCCGGTGTGTGGATTTCATCCACATCCACCACTATGGAAATATTGTTGATTCCTCCTTGTGGTACCCATATGATACTCTGTGTGTCTGGTTCTACTTGGTGCTCCAACCCTCGGTGGTGACATGGTGGTTAAATCCAAACTACAAGCTCTCAACTTGACAAATGGTAGCACAAATTTTCACTCTATTTCTCTTCCACTCAGCTCGACATTTTTCTCCTTACCAAATAACACAATGGGTTGGTTTTCCCCCTCTTTCCGACTTTATATAAACATGGGGAAGTGATAGTTGTGTCACAATGATAATTGTCACTTTTTCACTTTTCGTTGTGTTTCTTGCGCACTCTACCTTTCTACCTGTTAACTCCTCTTCTACGTGTCGCGTTTTTGAACCCTGGTTTTCTTGCATCGCCCTATTTTGTCTGCCCCATTCCATTCTTTCAGGGCCCTCCATGTGTGTTGAGTTGTTTTTATTTTTATCATTTTTACTTTTTTATGGATTTTTTTTCACTATATGCATATCTCTTTACTGCGCAGTACTTTCTGAGGACTAGGAGGTCGACTATCCCTATACAACTTCAATCAACTCCCATTAATAATTCCTTTGAGTTTTGTACCTCCTAAATATTTCAACTGTACAACTCCCCCCTCTGTGACACTCTTCATTTCATATGGTCCCAACCAATGCATTCTGAATTTTCCTGGGTGTTGAAAAAAATTATTATCATACACCAAGACTAGGTTTCCTTTCTTGAAAATCTTCCTTTTAATATGTCTTTCATTCCAATATTTGTCCCTTGATTTCTGTACTTCTTGGTGAAATCCTGCTAGAATCCTATCTTCTTCCATCACCATCAACTGACTTATCATTTATTGTACTACACCTCATTCTTTCATGTTAGTAATTGTTGCTACGTGTATACTAGGTACCAAAACTTCTAATGGCACCACTTCTTCTTGTCCATACACCAACCTGAATGGTGTCTTCCCTGTCAATGTTTTTCATGTAGTCATGTATGCCCATAATACTGTTGGTATCTTCAAGTCCCAATCATCCCTGTTGACATTGCAAATCTTTGTCAATGCATTCTCTAGAATCTTATTAAAATTTTCCACTTTTCCATTTGCTTGAGGGTGATATCTTGTGCTCTTTTGATGATAGACTTCAAACTCCTCATTCATAGCCTTTATAGTACTATTGATGAAGTGAGTGCCTTGGTCACTCATCAAAATCCTTGGGCATCCAAATCTAGCGATCACTTGCTCAAACAGGAAGTGAGTTGTTGTCTCTGCGCTGCAATATTTTATTGGTGTTGCTTCTTGCCATCTCGTTAAGTACTCTATCACAGTAATGATATAACTTTCTTCTGACCTCTTTTCTAGTGTATTAATTGGTCCCATAAAATCCATTTCCCATTTGTTGAATACTTGCAAGGTTAATTGTGGTATTAGGGCATATCATCCCGTCTATTAGTTTTTCCAACCCTCTGGCATACATCACATCAATGGAAATAGTCCTTTGCATCTATGTGAATGGTCGGCCACCATATCCCTGCACATAATACCTTCTACACGGTATCTTTTCTTGCATAATTTCCTCTAGCTATTCTCTCATGGGACTCTGCTAAAATCCTAGGCCTTTCATTTTCTAGTACACATCTTCTCAAGATGTTGTCTGCACCCATATTGTGTAAGTTTCCTACAATCAATTGATAGTCAACAAATCTGACTACCAGATTTTCTTCTGCACAGTGTTGAATTATTGTGGCACGGTCCTTATACTCAAGTATTGAATGATGTCAGCAAAATATTCATGAGCTACTTGGACTGGAAATAACTATGGATCGGGGAATTTGTCCTCTAAATTAGAAGTTTCTTCTCCATTAATGATCCTTGACAGGTGATCAAGTCCTACATTCAACTTCCCTAGTTTGACTATCACTTCAAAGTCAAATTCCTAAAACAACACTAACCATCTACAAATTCTCCCCCCCAACACTGGCTTATGGAATAGGTATTTTAGAACAGAGTGATATGTGAACATTTTAAAGTGTTTCCCATGTAGATAGTGTCTGAACTTATGCAGTGCATATACCATTGCTAAGCCTTATCTTTATATAGTATTATAGTTCTTCTCTGACTCTGACAATTTTCTGCTTGCAAACACTATAAGATCGTATAACTCTTATGCTCCTGGCTGTACCAGAATATCTCCAAGTGATATGGTTGATGCATCTACATGCACATGAAATTCCTTTTCCCTATCTGGGAATACTAGTATTGGTGGTGTTACCATTTTCTCTTTTAGAGTGTCCAATCCTTGTTGATAGTCCTCATTCCACTGAAATTTACTATCTTTCCTCAACATTTTCTCCATCGACACAGTGATCAACGCATACCCTTTTATGAATTTCCTATAGTAGCATGTATGTCCCAATGTTTCACTCAACTAACATACTGATTTTGGTGGTGGTAAATTGACAATCACTGCAATCTCAGAAGGATCTACTAGAAATCCTTGTTTGCAACTTTTCACACTATATGTCCCAATAGTATCCCAAAAGGTGTCCCAAATATGCACTTCTTGATATTTAATGATATCTGACACTGCCTACATATTTCCAACATCAACCTTAACACCTCTACATGATCTTTCAATAGATTGTTGACTGTCCAATCATCTAGATATACTTCTAAAAATCGATGGATGAATTCTTTGAATGCAACTATGACTACTATTGAGAATATTTTTGGTGCATTCTTCAGTCCAAAAGTCATGACTTTGTACTGGTAGGATCCTCATTCTATGGAAAAAGTGGTCTTGTACCTATCTTATAGAGCTATCTTGATCTGATGGTAGCCTGAGAATCCATCTATGAACGAGTATGCTTCTTGGACTCCTACATTCTCTAATACCTCATTTGTGAAAGGGGTGGGAAAAGGGTCATGTAGGCAAGAATCATTCAATTTCCTAATATCTACATAGATCCTTATCCCTCCATGCTTCTTCTCTTGGACTACCATAGGGCTTACCCATTCAGATTCCTCCACTGGTTCTATGATTCCACCCTCCAACATTCTGTCAATTTCTGATTTTTCATTTTGCTTGTATATTGGGTTTCATCGATATGGTCGTTTTCCAACTGATATAGCCTTAGGTTTGAGAGGTATCTTCATATATCCTAGCTCTCCTTCTATGTCTTTCATCTCTATGAAGGTTGTTGGGAACAAGCCATTGTACTCGTGCAACAACTCTATTATTCTTTCTATTGTCTGTTCATCCCATTAATCTCTAATGCTAGCCATTTTGGGATTATCATTTGTCCCAATATTTACTTTCTTCACCTTGATTGTCATAGCAAATACTTTTGATTTGAGAGATAGACCTTCCACCTCCCTTTCTCCTTCAATTTTTGTAATTTGAATGTTGCATGGGTCATCTTCATCTGGTGATTCTTTCTGCACTTGGTAGCATGGCAATAGTTCTTTCATTGTCTATCTATTTTGTTGTTGATACTCTATTATAAGTTCAACCTATGGTTCTTGAATGAATATTTCCCCTCTGATCTCTTTGAGAATTGAATCTGTATTGGGGTTCTCATGTTCAAATGAGAACGTAACTATAAAATTTCGTTGTAATGTTGTACATTCTACAGTGTCTCTGCGCAATTCCTGGTCTACATACCAGTTTGTTGGAATCTCTTCCAATGTGTGAATAAAGTGATGAGACCATTATTGTGGTGGTGTCATTCTCCATAGTGTTCTTGACTTCTCCAAGTGTTCAGCTGGTGTCCCCTATCTGTCATATATCTACAATTGATTGATTCAATGTTCTGCACCAAATCTAATGCGTAGTAATCACTTACATTGGTACCAGTCCTTGACTGTCTCTTTGTGCACACCCCACCATATTGCAGGTGTTTCCTTGAGTGTTATATCCAGAGCTAAGAGCCTTTGATTTTCTAACACTTCATTTTCATATCTTGTTAGGAATTATTCTAAGTGATTAACCCCATGAAAGTGGTGAGGTTCTCTTATCTCTATACCTACCCATCTTACTGTGCAGTCTATTATTTCACACCTTCTTGTGGAGACTTCATGTAATCTCTACTGCAAATTCTCCAACCCTGTATTTGATTTTGATGCGCATGACGTGATACTTCTCCAAATGAGCACCCCATCTGTAGTTGAATTCACATTATATTCTTCTTGTGGGATGGTCCTATATATTTGGTTAATTTCCTATAGGTCTAAACAAGTGTGTTCTACAAACCCTTCTCCTTTTGATGGATCTAGTGGTGCAATGCCTCCATACTCTCCTAACTCGAATGTCATATTCCTTGTCTTCAGATTGATTATGGCCTTATTGTCAAATGCAAAATCTAAGCCAAGAAATTATGGATAAGGTGTTGTGCCATCCAATATTTGTATCACTTCGAAATTGGCCTTAGTGTGCACTCCATTCAAATCTACTGTCACACTCTTTAGCCTCCCAATTGGCAGAACCCTATGTTGATTTGCTAGTTTTAGCTGAATAGGTGAATATCCTAATGTGGGATCTCCCATACATTTCCATGTATTCTTGGGTAGTACATTCACTTCAGAGCCTAAATCTATTATGATATCCCCCATATTGAAATATCCAATGTTGGCATTCAGTCTAAATTCTCTACTTGTCCTCCTCCTCGTATGCAAATGATTAACGTTTTTATGTTCTAACTTTCCCTCTACATTTGTGCTGCATATTTCTAACATATTTTGTAAAACTTTAAAAGATGATGGATCATTTAGTAGTTTAACACAGTATTGCAGAAAATCCT
>SNQJ01S0045837.1:0-13598 GCA_010110895.2 Picea sitchensis
GCATAATTGGGTTAATGTCATAGTTTCTTGATTTCATGTTGGGCCATTGATCACATTTACTCTTGTTACTATTGATGTTATGTGGTTGATGAGATAACAATCAAGTCAAATTTACTTATTTTGTCACATTTGTTAAAAATTATTTTCAGCATTCTTGAATACAAGCACATTCAATAACTTATAGTTTTATTGAAGTTTTTTTTAATCTAAGTGATATAATCAACACTTTGAACACTTAATATATCTTCAAACCTTAAAGGAAAATTGGGTATTAGTCACTATATCTCATTATCAATTCAAGTTAGGAAGACACTCACCCTTTACAATGATTTAGATTGATTGATTTATAGGGTTTCCTCCCTATACTAGGAGATCCTTTACTTCCTCTAGTATGAAGAGTGGGGCAAGGCCACTGGGTGATAGTGGGTGGCTTGTTTGATAGTTTCCTCTAGGCTCTCTTGTTGAGATTAGGACTTTTCCTTATAGGTGATAGTTTGAGTGGTAACAAGAACTATTGTAGGGGATACAAAATATGATACTAAACATGAGATGACATTATACTCAAGAAACAATCATAGTAGATCAACTAAAGGTAGGGTCGAGATGGAGTGTTACTATTGCAAGAAAATGGGTTGCAAAACTTGGAATTTTAGATTTCGATCCAATGACATTCTCAAGGTAAAATTAAAAGATAGGCTACATGTAGTTAATGCAACCATTGTTGAAGATACACTAGACACTGACAATGGAAATTATGTTACTAAAGAAATATCATTCTACGCATTTTAAGAAGCCCACACTTTGAAGACAAGAAGGGATCTAGTGTAGATACAACTCGGCATGGATGTTTTCCTAGATGGTTTGGGATTTTGTCAATATTGGTAATTATACCCTTATGAGGGTCATGAGACAAGTTAATGGAGTATTGTAAATGTATATCAACATGGATGGTTTTCCAATAATTCAGGAGATTCATAATTAAGGAATTTTGGGAGGTGGAATATAGGAAATAGGGAATTCAACTTGAGAGATACAAATTTATGAAGGTTACGGGGAAACTTGATGGAACTCTACCTGGTCCAAAAACTATTTTCCAAAGAAGAATTTCTCGAAGAATGTTTGTTTATGATTACTTATGTTGTTTTTCATTCAATCAGTATGTGTTTCCATTCATTCAATATGTTTTTCTTTCAGTATTGTAAGCATTAAGATGGGGTGTTAGGATATATGGCTTACTATGTAATAAATTCACTTTATGAGTTTAGGATATGTTACTATTCACGTTTTGTGTGAATCAATCTATCCCTCATTCATAAGTGGAAATTATTTTCTCGGTGAATGTTACCTCCCCATGCCCAAGGGTAACTAGAGGATATCATGTCTCATGGATTGCAATGGAAACAATGATCCTGACCATGATGATGATCAACATGTCCATAAATAGCAGCCCAACAACCCCCCTCAGATTTACTTTTACAACCACAAACCATTCAAACTCATCACATCCAATCAACTTAGTGTATGGGAGATGTTAAGACAACGTCACCATGAGGTATGTTAGTCCTTCTCTAATGCAAAGTATTTTTCTTAATTTACTAGGCATGTGGATGCGGATCATTGATTGAAGTTGGATAATGGATCATTGTCTCACAAAGTTATGTTTGTTTCCTTGTTTCACCTTGGTGGCCATCTTTTGTGCCCTAGTCCCGTTTTGTCACCGCATAGGGAAAAGGGGTACTACTGGGGATCCCTCACAAGGGTAACATTTTGTTCCTAACCATACTTAACACTTTCCATCCTATATCTTTTTGTAGTGTACTAAACTTCGGTAATGGGCCATGGTCCATTTTCTCATTAGAAGAGGGGTTGAAGGCCCAGAGGTTGATTGTAGTTGCTACTAAAAGAGTAAAAGAATGATGCTAAAGAAAGAAAGGGATGATAACAAGGTACCCTCAAAATCCAATCCAACACTGAGCTCTACCCTTTCTATGCTCACCCCAGTCCCAAGCAATGGTGATATATATTGAAAGTTTATAAAAGGGGACTTGCAAATATGATAAAAGGACAAATGAAAAGGTAGATAAAGGGTTTTGTAAAAAAATAGCACCTCGAAAGTGGTAAATAAAGAGAAAGTGCACCCTCTACAAAGGTTCTCATATAAATGAATTAAATGACACAATTATCCATGAAGCAAGCCCAATATGTACCACTATCACACTTTTGAAGGGTTTTTTTCTTTCACTGTTTCCCTTGGGACCTATACCTCTACCTGAGTCTTTTCTTTCATTGTCTTGGTTGGCACACCTAATATGGTTTGATGAAGTCCCTCCCATATTCAAACTTTCTAACTCACATAAATTCCTAAGCCGATGTGATACTTGAAGGGGATATTGAAGTGAATTATTCTTGTGGATCATACCTTAAGTAGTAGCTTACTTTCCATGATTTAAGGACTAATATCTCTTATGAACATTGGTTTACTTGATTTTATATTCTATTTTGATTTTGATTCCCATCACATGGTTCTTTGAAGTATGCTCCATTCTTTCACCTAGGATGTTGTGCCCTTATTACAGGATTTGGCATGTGTGATGCAGAGAAACGAGTCACCCAATGACTTCATATGTTCATACATGGGCTCTCTCATCTCCAGGACCTTGGACGATGGACGATGGGTACATGGGATTGATTTTTACATATTTGGTCATGGTGGCACAAAGATGGGTAGAAATCCCACACCCTCAGATCAACACCCCATAAGATATCTTGAATTGGATGGAGGACATTGCATAAGGATATGATTGGAGGACACCCATATATGATGCACAAATTTCTCTTATTCAGATGTGACCCCTTGTACCTTGGATACTAGGATTTAAGGTGATGACATCGTGCTATGGTTTGATAGATGATTATGGGGTTTGTTGCCACTTGGATGTCATTGATGATTTTGAGATGGATGTAGCAATATTCCACTACCACTGCATGTCATACCATGATACATGGCCTTGGAGAGGCCCTCCTATCCCATCAAGGGTATGGCGTCACCACACTTGTGGCCATTTTTGTTTTTTAATTTTTTCATATTTCTCATTTGTAAAGGTGAATCTGAGGGGATGTCCCCACTCGAAGAGACATGGATTTTCATATTGTAACTTTTGGAGTGCTAGGTTTTTCCTTATAAATAAGGATATCACTCCATTCATTTTCATCATCATTCTCTCTCACACTTATGGGAGGTGTTATTGCACAGATTATAGGTTGGGAAAATCCCGACCCAATCCAAAAGAGTGGGACAACCAAGGGAGTACCTACCCACCGTGACCTTAGATAGACACTCCCCTCACTTTAGTAATGATAAGTAACCACAAGGGGGGAATCTCGGTGAACCTAAGGGGATTGATATGGAAAGTGAAGAGATGGTAAGTGAAACCCATATAAGTCATATTTGGAGATGGATAAAGGCTTGGAGATGAAGTCTTGTGGGTGAAGAATGGTTTTCAAATGTTGAGTACCTACACCACAATGTTATCCCTTCCTAAAACAAGACAATTGATCGAGATACAAGGAAAATATCCAAGGGGACAAGCGAGGAAAGCTTGTTGTCCTAAATTGAATAAGTATTGAAATATATATATATATAAGAAATAGAATGTGTTACAAACTATAGGATTAACCATTAAAATCATCGAACATTTATTGGATGATCAAGCACTAAACATGTAGATAATATTCCAATACTTAAACACAAGCTTTCACGGTAAAATAGGGATGTTAAATGATGTTATAAATAAATTTATTAGGGAAACCTTATGGATGTAGAAAAAAAATTCTACAACAACAATATATGACCATTAAAATCAAGAAACAATCCACCCAAAAAATAACCAATGACAAGTAAATTAAATATGGCAGCTTGCAAGCAAATTTCAATGGTAGATTAGTGAGCGATGAGAGAGTTTAAGAGTGATTTGCTACAGCCCTAATGGCTGTAGCATTACGTTTATTACAAAAAGAGAATCACAAGGCTAAGCTAGACGCCCTAGTGGCTCAAGCAAGCTAAAAGCATTAAGAACAACTTCCAATTTAGAAAATCACAAAATCATTACTTTTCATGTATTCTAATGCAATGATTTTATTTTTCCAATGCAAGAAAATAGAAAAGTTCCTTATCAATTCGGTTATGGATTCTCTTGTTTAAAATTTAGGGTTTGCAACCTCTCTAGGGGTGTAAGCCCTTTTACTTCCCAGAGCATGCAAAACCTAGCAAGGTAAATCTAGGAGGGTGTAATCCCTTTTACTCTTTCTAGAAACCTCTGCAATAGATTATCCAATAAAAAATATGATAGACTTGGTGGAGGGTGTAATCCCTTATACTCCTCCAAGGGTTTAGACAAGAAAAAATATGAAATAAGAAATAAACACCAACAATATGCATAAATTCATTACCAATTCCAAGAGATATCAAGATAAACCCTCATCTACCAAGTATATTCCATCACAAAGAAAGAACAAGCCACCAAGAGAGATATCACACCACTTTTCCTCCAAGAGACAAGTATAAAAAATCCAAAATTTTCACAAGAGAGAGGCATGCGATTTTCCCAACGAGGGAGAAAATTTCAGCCACAAGTATGTAATTCTCAAGTGAGATGATATGTCAAAATGAAATGAAATGACCTTTATTTATACAAGGTCATCCTAAAAGAGTTTATCCACTTTAGTTAGGGTAAAACATAATTTGGATAGGCCAAAATCCTCTAATTTCTCGTTTACAAAACAAATTTTAATTTTACATAAGAAACAATGCCAAAAAGATGATGTCATGCCCTAAAAAGGTGACGTTTTGGAACTTTGAGAAAAACGTTGAGTAGACTGAGGAATTCACTGGGCCTCCGAAGTCCATGTGTCACCTTGCCAAGTATTCTAGTCCATAAACCATGCCAATCCATCATCAAATCATCACCACCACCCAAACCTTATCATTCAAGGGTAACGTCATACCCAAAAAATGTAGTGTAACGCCTCCAAAGGCAGGTCGTTGGGGCTAGGAAGGCTAAAAAATCACTTGTATGAGATCCCCAAGTGCCTCCAAAGGAAACATATCTGATCCATGTGTACAAGAAGCAAGTCCGTATCATCCATCCTATGGGTTTCATGCTCCAAGTGAAGGTCCAAATGACCTTGTGCCTCCACAAAATAGTTTCCCACCTTTCAAGGCCCTGCATAGACAAGAAAATCCACCCTCCAAGGGTTGGCAAGTCACAAGAATCATGTCAAGTAATGCATATATAATAAAATAACCACCCGAACATGTGCATCAAATCCCCCTCTCAAAATAAACAAATTCTCAAAGACCTTATGCAACTTGCCAAATTTAAGTATGGGGGGGTTGTCATGGTGGCCTATTGGGTGAATCATTCTCTAAGTCAATGAGTGTTTCTTAGGTGGACCCTATGTAATTCATGTGGAGAGTATGAGGTGGATGGGGGGTTGATACTTTTGGGCATGGGGTTTATTAACATACAATGTCTCATATGATCTCATTTATGGGTGCCTTTGTAGAGGGTGTGTTGCCCTTCGTTCACGATGCATGATTTTTTGAGGTCCTTTTTTCCATTAATTTATTAGAGTATTTCCAGGTTGAAGCTAAATTGGGACTTCTACCTAAGAATGAAAAACATTACCCACCTTAACTCTACCATAGTCACATTGTGCTTCCCCAAGTTGAAGACAATGTGTGGGATTTCTACCTAAGAATGAAAAGCATTACCCACACACACTCTACCTTGGTTGGCATGCTCAATTAGTTATTTATTTTTTGGGTCGCTCAATTTTTGTGAGAAACATTTCATTATTCTTGGGATCCCTAGGCGATTATCTGGAAGGTTTATTATTGGCTCTTCTATTTTTCTAGCCACAAGCCTTTGGGCCTTTATCCCCTTCTTCCCATGAAATGAGGTATAATCCCTTCTTGGGTCAATGTGTCTCGAAAAACCAAAAGATGAGGAAATGAAGGGAATAAAACATGGAAATTAGTGGCAAGTACGTGCGAGAGTGGTATGGTGACTCATCAAGGAGACCCCCCAATAACAACCCTTTTCCTGAGGGTGACCACTTACTAGGAAAACCATGTCAACCACCAAGGTGAAACAAGGAAACGAGAATAATTTCAAAGAAAATGTTTTCAAAATCAAGGAAGGACCCTTTGCAACATATTCAAATGATTTATTTATTAAAATGACACTTATTACAACACCATACTCGTTATCTCATGGAGAAAGAACTACTTTCCTTTGTGAACCAAGCTGGTTGTGGTGAATGGTGCAACCATTGATATCATAGTGACGAGTGGTGTGATGCGGGGCTCTGTCTTCGGGTCTGTCTCTTAGTAATCCATGTCTACAACCCGAGGGCCTCAAGACATCATCTCCTTAGTTACCCCTAGAAATGGGAGGTAATATGTGGCTCTTACTTGGGGACATGTGCTCATTGTAGAGTGCATGAGAACCAAAACATATCCTAGTAAAATAACTGTGTCTACACACACCGAAACAAACAAACATGTTTGGGAATCTAGGATGGCACACTAATCCTTTGTTCATATAATCAAAATCTCAAAAATCAAAATTTACAACTAATCTTAGAAAATAAATTTTTGCACTTTTCAAAATTTTAAACTAACATGTAACATGATGAAAGCAAATGATATAAATCAGTAATGAAAAAATGAAAGTAGAGAAAAATGAAAAGTGAAAATGAAATGTAACTAAACTATCATGAGAAATCAAAATGAAAATTCAAGAAAGCAAGATGACCTACCTACTTACCTAGGGCCTGTGGCCCTAAAGAAGCCAGGTTCCTTTGATGTAGGGTCAGAGAAGAGACCCATCAATTGGTAATGGAAACCTTCTCCCATCCATGGTAGAAAAGTAGTAGCTTCCTTTCTTGGATTTCTTCTTCATGATGTAAGGGAAAAACCATAAAACATCACTCGTCTAATCATACTTGGGCTTTCCCTTCCTCTTATCACACATGAGAGATAAACTTCCTTCATCAAATTCTACATATGATAATTCTTCAATATATGATTGCTCAAGTGGTTGTGCCTCAAACATGTCCTTGATGGCCTGTTCTATTCGAGCACCTTTGTGAACTTCATCCTTCTTGAGTATTTTGATGGGCCCTATCTCTTTTCCTTGGAATTTTGAAAGTTTTTCTTTGTATTCATTTTTTATTGGAATTAGTGTATCTATGCAATATTCCTGCATAAAAGGAAATTCACGTGGATCATACTCAATGGTATCTAGATCCTCATCAAATTCATCCTCGTTAGTGTAGTCAAAATCATTCCAATGCATGTTTCCTGGACACCTCTCGGTTATAAAGAATCTCGAAAGTACCATCTCCCATAGGAATATGTTCATGAGTAAGGTCCATGTTGAGAAATCCACCAAGAGTGGAATCCCAACTTCTTTAAAAAAGCATGCCCCAAGCATCTGGAACATCAATCACTACTATGTTCATGAGGAGGCCAATGTGAAGGAAATATTCCAAGTAGACCTCCACGTCTTCTATGAGACCATAAACCTTCACCTTCTTAGAGTCAATTCCATAGACATTTCCATATGGGTGAGTTGTGTTAAAGGAAAGTTGTTTCATAACCTTTAAAGACATCACATTTGCCAAGGTGCTGGAATCCAACATACAATTGTTCAATCGGAGACCATTCACACCTAAAGAAATATAAAAGGGAGGTTTTTTATCCCTTTTTTGTCCATGGTAAATGGTGTTCAGGATCACTGGAGGCTCCTCTGCTTCAAATGGTACCTTCAAAATATTAAACAATTCTCTTCTCGTAGAAGGAATATTGCACATCTCCAACACATGAACTATCATATTCATCTTTCCAAATGTTGGAGCCACCCTTGTTTTATTTTTACCCTTCACAATTTTCAATTTTTCATACCTGAAATCTAGAGATGGCCTTTTGATTTTTCCCTCCGAGACTATGAAATTTCTACAGCCTTGTCATTTAAACAACGATGCTTTTTTCACTCTCAAAACAAGTCAACTTTCATAAGAATGCTCGACTCTTTTGTCTTACTTCAGGATCTCGCAAGTTGGACACTATAATCCATGAGTTCACACGCCCCGAGTCGCGAAACGGAGAACTCGTTTTAAATTTCCACTCAGGACAGTAACTAGGGTAAAATATTTAACTCAGTGGTTAGACGTCGTCGGGGTTCGCGCCTCGGCATTCGCCAAGTTCGAATTTTTATTTTTACAACCCCGAGAGACGAGAGCACGAGGTTCTTTCGGGATAACCCTGGTAAAAAACTAAAGGCAAAAAGGCTAACCGTGGTCAAAGTCTGTTCTCGGCGTTTCGCCACTCGACACTATCTTTTCAAAAGTTATGGCGCCTAAAACCCCGACTCACGAAGTTGCGATGTAATTATGACGTGATTAATTAGTCGCCTAATCTAAGATTTTCTTCCCTTTAATTGAGCCTTAACTATCGCCATCTCGCGGTTTCGCGACTCGGCATACTAATCCCCTAAAAACAGATCTTCGAAGTTCCAAGTTGCGATAAAGTGAATAAAACGATTATGAAATTAATTATTGCCTCAAATCTCGATTACATTTGATTAAACTAAACTCGGTCCTCGCGGTCTCGAGAGTTGGAAACTCAAAATGTTAACAGAAGATTTACGAGATAACGAATGGCGATAAATTTATTTACATGGACAGATTTGGATTAATTAAGTTTAATCAAGACTTATCCCGAGTTTCGATGCTTGTACGATTCGTGAAGGAGCATTTTAATTCCATGCGCCAATTGACTTTTAAACCGCCAAAATTTATGACATTAATGGGAAGATAAGTTAAATCTATGTGTAAGATCGGATTTTTACGGCATAAATTTATTTCTAATTTCGAATTGACAGGCTTGTTTTGAAAGGTACCATTTTTTCAAATATATGCAAGAGCTGCATTTCATTATGCATTTTTCATAGCACGCGGAGCTAATCGTTTCTGAGTTAATTACTTTCTGCATGTATACGCAGTTCTATCAAAGGAGAGCGAAAACGAAAACTTCTGCCATGGCTCCGCGGAAAGCAGCAAAGACAAATGTCAAGGTCGCGGGACAAGGCTCAAACAATGTCTTCGATACTTCACCCCGAAGTGTCGACTCGATCCCCGACTAGTCATTTGTGTCAAATGTTCTGCAAGCAAAATTGGTAGATTATTCAGACGACTCCGACGACAACGAAAGGGATGATCTACACACCAAGTACAAGATACTCGTTCAATCCGGGATACACAGAGTAGCAACCATGCCATGGTTGCTCCCATATTACGACATGATCCGATGGGCATTGGACCACATAGACTTGCCTACCAAGACGATCATGAACAGCCAGCGAGTCACTGTCAGGACTTTTAGGCCTGAGCATTTACAAACCATGTATAAGCTACCCTCGACGTTTGAATATACATATGGTGCTGATTTACTGGAGGAATTCAAAGAGAAAGAGTGCACCCAGTACGAAAAAACCATGCCCGGTTTGATAAAGGATTGGGTTTCGCGCTCCGCGAAATTCAGAGAAAATGACCAGGGCGTTTATTCTATTGCTTCTTTGGAGCCACAGTATAAATATGTGGCCATGATGATATGCAGGATATTTGGGAGAGAAGACACATCGCATTTTTACATTGCGTGGGTGCCTCTCATGTTTCGGGTCGCCGAAGGTTGCTCGTTTAATTGGGCAAAGATACTTTCGGACAACTTGGCCAACAGGGTCACAGAGTATCGGGAGCAGAAGGCAAGTGGGAGACCGTCCTCATTTTTCATGTCAACATATATTATGGACGCGGTATGTTCCATGACGCCATTCCCCTTGATGAGCTGGGCTTGGAATCCAGTCCAAGAAAAACCCGTTCATGAGTATCATGACAAACTATGGGAGAATAAAGAAGAAAAGTTCACATATGAATTTTTTAACTGGGTGATGGTGCCCCTGCATATCGCCATTTTTTGGCACCCACCACCTCGTATCTCAGACAACATTGCAACAGGTCTAAGTGGCATAGTGGATTGGTATGTGGAGGCAGAGTTTTTGTATTTCAGAGTTTTCGGGGCTTCTGTTCCCCCTCATGCGCTGCCCTTGTTCATCCCCGACAAGATGGCTTGTCGAGAGGTCGCCTGGCAAACGGTAATTGGCGGGGTGAGCAAAGACCTCAAGGGATACTCAAAGAAGGTATGGCCTTCTTTTCCCATTCGAATAGATTCTTATTCTTTGTTAGATTTCGGGCATGCCAAAGCCGAGGCTACAACCCTAGAGTACCTAAGTTTGGTCTCCATCGAAGTCAAGAAGCATGATCCACAGAGGGTTGTGAGAAACCATTTGGCTCATTGTGGGCTCAAGAGATTTGAGCATGAAAGTTCACCCTCGGACGATGTTTTCTGAGGGGTGAGATCTTATGAAGAAGTGATAGCCCGGATCCAATCATTAGCACCCGAAGACACAACATTTGTATTAAAATTCCAGAAACATAGACGAAGATGTATCCCCGCTGTGTTGGGAGGTTCGGCTGTTTCTGAGACAAAACAGAAGGATGATGAAGGTTCTGAAGATGCAATTTCTAACCTTGGAAAACACCAGGAAGGGGAACAAACGAGGAGTCCCGAAGCAAAAGAGAAGACTCTGGACCCTCCGAGGAAACAGAGTTAAGAGCCTGAAGTAAAAACTCCAGGCCCACCAAGGAAACAGAAGCTGGAGACTGAAACAAAGACTCCAGGTACGCCAAAGGAGCAGAATCCTGTCGATACTCCAAGAGAATCGGCGAAACAAATAGGAGAGCCCATCACCTCGGTCACACCCTTGCAGTCGGCACAGGGAAATGTCAGCGAGGGATGGATATTTAATGAAGAATTGAGGCCCATAAGAGCAGAGGAACTCCCTTCAAATGAGTTCTTTTTTGATAAAAAGAGGAAGGCGGTAGTGAAAAGAGAGTTCTATCAAGAAGGAGGTTCCACTGCGGAAAAATATAAAATCATGACCGATGGAAAAGGTAAGAAGAGTGATCAACACGCCACTGAAATCACGGGAACGCTGGGGGAATATTCTTCGGCAAATCAATTCTCAGTTGGGATTTTGAATAACCAACTAAAAAGGGAAAATCGCCTAATCAGGACCCTCGAGGCTAGGTTGGCTACAGCCACAGAGAATGCTAAAGGTCAGGCCATCATGGAGCTAGAACAAGCCAGAGTGGCCGACAAGAATGAAATAGAGATGCTCAAGGCCAAGCTTGAGCAAGCACAGTTGATGGTCCGAGATGGTCAAGCGCAGGTGAGACAACAGAGAAATCTGATTGAACAGTTGCAGTCTCGGGCAGAAATCGCCGAGAGCAGAGAAATAGACATTGACATATTCAAATCCCGAGCCAGCGAGATTTAGAGAAAAATCTTTTCGGCACAACAAAATTTGCTTGCCAGGATAGGGGAGATCCGGGAGAACTGTTTGTTGGTGAATCAGGTTTCCAAGAACCTGACTGCCAGGGAAAGGGAGGTCGAAGTGGCTCGGGTCGCTTTCCAAGACGCGGTAATAGCCACAAATAACAAGGTTTCGGGAGGTGCTCCTGAGCTTGCCATCCTAGAACAAACCAGAGGCAACATTCTGTTGAAAGATTGGGAGCATAACATTGCCCTGGGCAAGGAACAAGCCCAAAGGGTAACCCATTCTTTAGAAGAAGATTTTAATTCCATAGACGACGAGATGTTGGGTATTGACAGCCGAGGTGATGCAGAAGCATTGATGCAAATGAATGTGGAACAAATCTCACGCGATCTGAAGGAAAGGGACGAGAGAGATTCGGTCGACATCTCTCAGATGGATACAGTGGACATAGCCAAAGTTGACAAGCACATGATCAAACCCAACACACAGCTAAGTGCCCTCGACATCATCGGTGCATAAATGGAAGACAAGCTGCAACAGTTAGCTCGAGAATGTTACTTCGTCGAGGCCAGCTGTCAAGCAGAGCCTTCGCAGCTCGTATCTCAGCTTGTAAAAAGATGTAACGCCTGCGCCGAGTCCGCGCGAAGACAAGTACCTGGCAATTAGTGAAGACAGATTAGGGGAGATAGAGCGATTGCTCTCTCCTCTGTCATAACCGAAATTTTGCGACTATTGAGATTCTACCTGCTTTACCGAAATTGTATAAATATACCCCAGAGAGAATTAAACAAAGGCTGGACCCTTTTTGAGTAAATTGTAATAGAGTTTTACATTGAGAGTTAATACAAGCAGATCTGGAGATTCTCAATTCCGTCACTTCTGTATCACAAGTTTGCTTCCTTGTATCTCATTTTTAGATTTCAATTCATGTTCATAATTGGTGTGCTTCGTTGTAATTTAGTACGACCACTACTATAATGAATGAATCTGGGTTTTCTGTAATTGTTTATTGCCTTTCCTCTACACCAACTATCAGCTGTGTAAGACCAATCTGCAGTTTCAGAATTCTACATATATTCTTTGTTACATTGATTATTTTCTTACATATTTTCCTCTCCCGTTTATGTCATGAGTTTTCACCAGATGGAACTTTAATTTGTAAATGGCTTAATGTTTTTCTTTCATCTCACCCCTTTTATAAAAATATGATACAGTTACGGGAACGAGCCTTAGATTTGCATTTATATGTTACTTCTGCAACTGTAAGTTCTCTTTTATAAAATCAAACTGAGACAACATTTAAATCTCTCCTAAAAATCTTTTATATCTTTACTGTTCCCCCATGACAGTTCCCACACCAACTCAACCTAACGTTGAACCCGGATTATTGAACCAAACTCACATCGCCTTAAATATTTTCAATACTATCCTTAAAACAACAACTAACCAGGCTGAACTTGAACAATCATGGGCAACCATTGAATGTGACATAACTATTCAGGAGCAGTTCGAAGCCAGACAACCTCAACGAAGAAATCTCCCTTAGACTCTCTCTCCGAAGGTTGACATTTTCTCTTCTCTTTATCTTAACCACTTTCGGATGCCTTGACAATGTGCTTTTGAGCCTTAAGTACAGACTCAAGAACAACACCAAACATGGTGGGAACATCTATGTTCAATTGGATTTCTTCATTTGCCTGTGTTGGTCTTGGAAGCTAGTCACAAACTGGTGGTGGGGGAGGTGGGATGACCTTCTTTACTGGTTGAGGTAGAGATTCCTTTTTTGGATGAAATGGAGATTGCTTCTTTGGTGGTGGATGAATTGTATTTTGTTGTGGAGGGACAAAAGTTTTGTTCCTTCTTGCATATGTCAATGTTTCCCTCTTCTTCAATTCTTTCCTCCGATACTCAGACAACTAGTTAAGCACTCTGAGACGACCTTCTCTATCTCCCCTCTTCCTAAATTCATCAAGTTGTTCCTACGTAATGTTAAGATATTTAGACACTTAGGAGTTAGTAATATCTACTTGGTCTATTGTGTCGTTAGGTAAAAGTGTGTTTTCTAGTGTGTTTCTTTAGTATGCATTTGTAGTTAGGAAATCTGACGGTCACGATATGTTCCCGACATAGAGTGAT